>CAUYON010194462.1:0-19110 GCA_963573935.1 Arctocebus calabarensis | reverse complement strand
TCCTCCCCCCACCCCTCCCCTCCCTTTCCCCTATCCCTGTATTCCTGTGCTATAATTGGGTTTTAGCCTTCATATGAAAGCTATAAATTAGCTTCATATTAGGGCTGAGTACATTGGATACTTTTTCTTCCATTCTATACTGAATTGGCCTTGGATTCCTGGAATAAAGCCTATTTAGATGTATAATTTACAAATACACATGTAAGAAATTATACATATATCTCTGAATATGTGTATATTTTTGATTAAGTATATTTATTTCTGTCTGTAATATCATCAGTGATTTTTTTTCTTGTCTTCATCTGATTTTGAAATCAGATGGGGCTGGCTTCCTCAAATGAGATTGAAATATTTCTTCCTCTTCTGTATTATGGCAGAGACTATGTCAAATTGGTTTTATTTCTTTTTCAAATATTTGGTAGAAATTGCTAAACTAAGTATACAATTTCTTTCATTGTCATAGAACTACATACAGTGTATATTTCACCTTGAGTGAGTTTTGGTAGTTTGCAATTTGAAGAATTGGTCTATGTCATCTAAGTGGCCAAATTTACGTGTGTACAGTTGTCGGGAGTATTCCCTTGTTTCCCTTTTAATATCTATTGGGTCTATAGTGACAACTTTCTTTTCATACTCAGTATTAGTACTTTGTGACTATCCAAGTATTGGAACATTTTTCTGTTATCTTTGTTATTTACTTCTCATCTTATTCCTTATGGCCAGAGGACATACTTTGATTAAGTTTTTAAAGTTGTTACAGTTAGCTTTATATCCTGGGATATGGTCTCTTTTAGTGAGAATCCACGTGCTCTTAAAAGAATGCAGATTGTGCTACGGTTGAATGAATTGTTCCATAAATATCAATAAGACACTCTTGATAGTGTAGTTGATGGTGGGGCTTATTTTTCTACACTTGGTGATTTTCAGTCTGAGAAGAACATGAAATCTCAAACTGCAATTGTAGATCTTTCTATTTCTCCTCTCAGTATTGTGAGTTTTTGCTTCAATAAAATTTAGAAGTTCTATTATTAAGTGAATTCAGACACAGTGTTATTATAGCTTGAATTGACATTAAAAATTATATAATCTTCTCTTTTTGCAGAGAGTGTCTTTGCTTTAATATTACTTTATTGATATTGCTAAGCTAGCCAACTTTCTTTGCTGAGTATTTACATGGTATACCTTTTTCTTTCCATTTAAGTCCTACCAACCTATATCATTACATAGGATTGTGGATTCTGTCTCATAACATAATATTTTTAATGTCCTATATATAGTCTGAAATTATTCAGCATATGATGAACTAAAAAAATCTCAACTCAAAAAGGAAAAATGCCATCTGAGGTGATGGATATGCAAATTACCCTGATCAGAACATTATATATTGCATGCTTGTATCAAAAGATCACATATACTCCATAACTACGTACAATTATTACATACCTATAAAAATCGAAAAGAAAGGCTCAGCACCCATAGCACAGAGGTTATGGTGCTAGCCACATACACTGAAACTGGTGGGTTCAAACTCAGCCTGGGCCAGCTAAACAATGACAACTGTAATGAAAAATAGCTGGGCGTTGTGGCAGGCACCTGTAGTCCCAGCTACTTGGGAGGCTGAGGCAAGAAAATCGCTTAAGCCCAAGAATTTGAGGTTGCTGTGAGTAGTGAGCTGTGGAACTCTACTGAGGGCAACATAGTAAGATTCTGTCTTAAAAAAATGAATAAATAAAAAATAAATAAATAAAATTGAAAAGAAAGAAAGGGGGGTGGAAAAGATAGTCAACAGATGCCGACTCTGAGAAGTCTACATTAAATTTGAACTTTCACAGACACAAAACCAATTCAATTCATAATTAAAGCTGAGTTCTAAATAAGTGAGTTTTAAATGCATTATAAATGGCTTAAGATAAATATGAGAAAGGGGAAAACTATAAGATGTTTAAAGTCTTAGACCAGTTAGTGAGCATGGCACCTTTTAAGTTAAGTTTAGGAATTATCTGTTTTAGAAGCAGAGGAATGAACAAGGTAGTAGCTTGGAGTAATCTCTTCTCCCTCTGGGTCCCTAATTATATGATGGATAGCAATGAGACAAAAATTTCATTTCTGTACAGGAGGTTGCAATACTTTTCAATATGTTGGAATGGAGATATAGGGAAAAAATACCCCTGAAATTGTACATTTTGGAGGTTTCAGAGATATTTACAAAATTTTATTAAAATCTTATATCCCATTGCATAAAAAACAAATAAGAAACACATACATATATGTATATATATATGCATATATATATTCACACAAAAAACTTTTAAAATTTATAGACACCCCAGGATACCATAGTCCCTATACTGGAAATTTCCAATTTGCTTAACCACTGTCATTTAGACTTTTTTCCAATGTTTTATTTAACTTCTAATTTAAAAAAACTGAAATTACATATTTATCTATATCCAAAACACATCTTTTTTAGACTAAATAAAATGCAGCTATGTGGCAAATGTGTTCTTCTGAAAAATGTGCCCATAAAAAATTTTTGATGTGTTTAATCAATGTAATTTTCTCATTTTTAATAATCTAAGTTAGATGTGTCCTTTAATAGAGAAAATTATTTTACAATATAAATTAAATGTTTAAAAATGAACTATGTTTTATTTCCACAAAGAAAGACTTGGCAAAATTTAAAAAGAGAAAAATCATACAAGCCATATGATACCTTTCATTTTTGTTGAAAAGGAAATGAAAACTACATTTATAGATAAATTATGAATGAATGGCAATAATGTGATACCTGTGAAATATGTAGAATTGTTTGAGCCTTACTGGCATGCAGCTGTGATTTTTAGGGCCAAAATACTTAGAGAAAATAAAGAAGCTAATGTAAGAGAATAGAATATAAATACAAATATTTATAAAAACAAAACTAACCCCCCAAAACACAGTAAAATTCATGATGAGTTGAATAGTTTTAAAACATACAAAATAAAGAAAAATTGGATAATATGAACAAGAAAAAAAGACTAGAACAGATCAATAGGAACAGGAAAGTGAGCTCAATAGAGCTGAGTTTATGTACATCATGGAATACTATGCAGCATTAAAAAATGATGGAGACTTTACCTCTTTAATGTTTACATGGATGGAGCTGGAAAATATTCTTCCTAGTAAAGTATCTCAGGAAAGGAAAAAAAAATCCAATGTACTCAGTACTACTATGAAACCAATTTATAATTACTCACACTATCATATGAAAGATGAATCACAACTATAGCCCAGGAAGAACGAGGGAAGGGGAGGGTGATGGGAAGGGAGGGGGATGGCTTGATAGAGGGAAAGTTAATGGTGGGACCACACCCATGGAGCATATTGAAAGGGTACAAATCAAATCTATCAAGTATAGAACCCAAATGTCTTAACACTGCGATTAAGTAATTGAGGTGAAAGCTATGTTAATTACTAGGATGTAAGCACTCCAATTTGTACAAATAATCAACACATGGAATCCCACGAAGGCATTAATGTATTCATGATCTATGTATATAGGACAATAAGAAAAAAGATTTAAAATAGAATGTAGTGAAGGGCTTTATTCCAGTAAATTTACAGATCTAGGCAAATTTAATGTGTAATAATCTGATTCTGAAGAGAAAAGCAGTAGAGCAGGAAGCAGCCTACTCTTCCACGATCTGGCGAGTGGAGTCCGAGGAGCAAGTCAGGGGCAGAAGCGTGCACGGATCTGAGCGGGCAGAGGAATGGGCGGGGAGGGAGAAACCGTAGACTCTCGTCAGGGTTTCAGTGAGAAACTCTGGAATGAAGGAGCAATGTCAAAGAGGGTTTGTAGGAAGTTTTTTGTTTGTTTAAAGAACTGTACAAGATCCGCCTTCCCTCTTTCATAATAAAGAATTATAATATTTATTCTTAAGCATCTGGAATCAAATAATTATTCTTTGAATATAATTGCACATACAGACAAGACCATAGGATTTAGGGCCTCCAAGTTTAGATATAAATTTAGGTGAATGGACGAAGAATTGGAAAGATATTCATCAAAGTTAATGTCACAGCGATTAACTCTGAGGAACAGAATGAAAGTAGAAGAGGTAGTAGGTGAAAAGAGAGTAAAGGTTTTTTATTTTACTATATATCTTTCAGATATTTTCAATGACTATATATATGTATATAACATATGTAATTTTTATCTTTCAGATATTTTCAATGACTATATATATGTATATAACATATGTAATTTTTTTAAATAAAATTTAACATTTTTTTTTTTTGAGACAGAACCTCAAGCTGTCACCCTGGGTAGAGTGCTGTGGCATCACAGCTCACAGCAACCTCCAATTCCTGGGCTCAAGCTAGTCTCCTGCCTCTGCCTCCCAAGTAGCTGGGACTGCAGGAGCCCGCCACAATGCCCGGCCATTTTTTGGTTGCAGCCGTCCTTGTTGTTTGGCGGGCCCGGGCTGGATTCGAACCTGCCAGCTTAGGTGTACGTGGCTGGCACCTTAGCCCATTGAGCCACAGGTGCTGAGCCAAAATTTAACATTTTTTAAGGGAAATAATAAAAATTGTTTCACTCCTCATTTGAGGTTTATAGGGCTACTTCTTCCAAATATTGTTACAAAGGTTGCTCAGTGTCAGCATGTCATTCATTGATGCATTCCAGTACAAAACTACAGTCTCAATTCACAAAAATATTATCGTTTTATTGAGTAACTAGGATTAGAATATCTTTTATTTCATTTTGTTTTTTAAGATTCTTATAGCAAATGAAAGGCATAATGGAAAATATCCATAGAGATTTAGAGAAGACTAATTTGGGTCAGAATATTATAGCTCTTTACCGTCTTTGAGGGAAACTTAAAGGGGAAATTGTCTGGGGAAAGAGAAAGGGGGGAGAAAACATAGTTAAAAAGAAAGGTGACTGGGTTGGCGCCTGTGGATCAAGGAGTAGGGCGCAGCCCCATATACCGGAGATGGTGGGTTCAAACCTGGCCCCAGCTAAAAACTGCAAAAAAAAAAAAAAAAAAAGATAAATAAAGGTGACTGAGATATTTGAAGGTGAAGAGAAGAGTTAAAATAGACCAGCCAGACTGCAGTAGGAGGCCCACAAGAAGGAAAACTAGGTTCGAAACCAAGGTGGAGACAGAGTAGGAAGACCCTTGCTCTGTGTTAGAAGCCACACAGAATAGAACATAAGCCTTTTGACTATGGGGATCTCACAGAGCAGAATTTCTAATGCCACTTGTCCTGTAAGGGCTGGAAAAAGGCTCCCAATCTCTTTCAGCACTGGGAAAATGAAATTAATAAAAACACTAACTTTATTGAATTATCATGAAGATTAACTTGAAAAGTACTTACAGTGATTTTCAGAGACTTGAACATGTTAACTATCTTTCATTATTTTTGTTGTAGTCATGAAGCTTAGATACTATCCAATAGACCAGCATTTTTCAAGTTGTATTTTATAGAAAACTAAATTGCAGATATTGCATAGGTTCTATTCAAAGAAATATTTTCTTGAGCATAAAATCTTGTTAAAAACCTGATGCTAGTAGAATCTTTAATAGGCTAACGAGCCCTGACACCATGGCTTAGACAACATATCCAAAACTCTTGAGTTTTTCTCCGTAGAAGTTCTGGCTCTCAGAGCACCTCTGGAATTCATGCTCTGCCTTGAGAATATGATAAAGGCAACAAGATAGTGCTATAAATCTTTGATCAGAAAACTAGCATAAAATGGAAAATAGTGATTAGGTTAAGTCTTGTTTTCTTATACAGTTTGAAAAAAACAAAAAAAGAAAGAGATAAGTGAGGAGGATTTTGTAATAAGCCTGCTGTCATTTAGATACCTAGAACCTGGACTGAGGTTATCTACTAGGATTGTGAAAAAAGGGATAAATGCAAAATAGCAAAAAGTAATATCAGCAGAATTTGGTGAATGGCTGGTGTCCTTGAGAGGGAAGAGGGCTTGGGAGAGTCAAGGGCAATGATACCATTTCTATTCAAAGAAGTTAGAAGAATGAGAATGCCCTTCACAGAAAGAAGAAACAAAGGATACAAAGGACTCTTTAAGGTGGTAGAGAGATAGTGATTTGGAACTTAATAGCAGGATGTCCTCATGAAAGAAACTCGATGAAGAAAAATTTTTACACCTTGAAAAGAATATCAGTGCTTACTGAGCAAGTGCCACATAATCGATGCTCAGGAAAGAAATGGGATATAGAAATCTGAGAGGAATCAGCACAGAAGTCTTCTAGCAAGTCCTTGAGGACAGAGACTAGCTAAGGGAAAAGGGAAATGTCCCCTGAACTTTGGCAGTGGGAGAGGAAGAACCCACTGGTCGGCAATGAGAGTGGCCAAAGAGCTCCAGCCAAAGAGGGAGCTAGAAATGGGCAAAGATGTAAGAAGGGACGAAAAGGAGGTTACAGCAGCTGGAGAACAGGGCCATTTCAAAAGAGGGAAACTAAGCCAGGAGGACAAGAACTGAGAATTCAAGAAAAAATAAACACTAAAGTAAACAATTTGCAGATTGTAAATAGCTGCTTTGGGTTTTACTGGTTCCATAATGATAGAGTCCAAAGATCAGGAGATTACAGAGCACGCATGAAGTGAGTAAAGTAGAGCACTAAATAAAAGGAAAGGGGGAGGGAGGAAGAGAAAATAAATAAACTTGTATTCAATAAAAAGAATTGTAGAAACAAAATATTAGAAGTATCAGTGAGCTGCAGGAAAAGGCATACCTCTACATGAGAAAATTTTTACAGAATCCACAGGGAAATGGAGATGCCAGAGTGTCACCTGAAGTTTTAAGACAGGTGAAAAGGGAAGAAATCAACAAATTCGGTAGAGGAGAGAGAGAGAGAGAGAAAGAAAAGAAAAAATATATTTCCCCCCTTCCCCATGGGATAGGTTAACAACACCAAAACAACAACAACAACAACTAGACTGGGAGGAAAGTATATTTTAAAAAGCAACAAAAACTCGGCTCGGTGCCTGTGGCTCAACAGGCTAAGGCACCAGCCATGTACACCTGAGCTGGCGGGTTCAAATCCAGCCCGGGCCCCCCAAACAACAATGACGGCTGCAACCAAAAAATGGCCAGGCATTGTGGCGGGCGCCTGTAATCCCAGCTTCTTGGGAGGCAGAGGCAAGAGACTCACTTGAGCCCAGGAATTGGAGGTTGCTGTGAACTGTGATGCCACAGCACTCTATCCAGGGTGACAGCTTGAGGTTCTGTCTAAAAAAAAAGTATACAAAAACTATGACTTTTATCAATCGCCCAGTCCAGTATGATCAGATCCTTTTTGTTTGTTTCTGGATGGGGAGGAAAAATAATGGCAAGATGCTTAATTTCTCGGCCTACTGAGTGATCAGAAATTAATGGAAAACGAAATAGGATGTGAGTACAAGAAATAGAAACTAGGAAAGAAGAAAAGCTAAATGTGAAAAGGTAAGATCAACATTCTTTAGCATAAAGACATTGCATTTAAGAAATATGATATGGTTTTAATCTACAAGATCTTAACACCTAAATGCATATCTCTACTTTGCTATCAAATCTATGCTTCTTCCATTGTATAGAAAAGTGCATGAAGGACGAATTAAGAGTATTGCTTGAACAGACAGAAAACTATACTTTGTAACTCATTGCTTAAAAGAAATATAAATTAAAAATACAAAGAGACTTGGGCGGCGCCTGTGGCTCAAAGGAGTAGGGCGCTGGCCCCATATGCCGGAGGTGGTGGGTTCTTAACCCAGCCCAGGCCAAAAATAAAATAAAATAAAATAGTACAAAGAGACTCAAAATTATAGTCTTCAAAATTAACTCGTGAGACTTCATTATGGACTAGTGAATAAAAACCAAGTACTACACTTTGGCAAGAGAACAGTCAAAAGAGGGCAACTATTGTTACCCCATAAATGCAGTAATGTATACGGTTATGATGTAATAAAAAAAATTTTTTTTTAAACAAAGAGCAACTATCTTTCTCAGAGTACATCCGTATCATGGGAAGTAAACGGATGAACCAAGAAAACATCGGCTACTTTTTTTGGAAAGTAGCAAGCATTCTTCAATTGTAAACACCAGTCAGAACTATCTCGGTCTTTATATTATTTGATTTGATTTGATAGAGAGGAAATCCTCTCCTGAGAATCCTGACACGTTCCATATGGCGTTGGAAGCGTCTTTTAAACACTGTCTCACACATTCGTAAAAACTCAAGGCTTCCTGTTCTCCTGGCAAGCATCCACGATCATGCTTGCATATGCTTGCTGAGAGCCGCCATGTCAGAGGCAGATGTGGGCTGCGCTCACTGAAGTCATGTACCCACGTCAAGGCAAGTAGAAGGTGATAAAGTCAAGTTGCAGGAATATCACATTACCAACTTTCAGGCTCTAAACTCTTCCATCTGCACGCATTTTCACCTAGGAAACACAGTCCATCATAGTATTTTCAATAAAATTTCTGCAAAATTAGATGATAACAAGACCATGATATTTTAAATTGAATGAATTTGAAGATAGTTAAGAATTAGACTCCCAGTGGAATCCTTTATGTCACAAGCTATGAACACTACTGTTTAATGTACACTCATGCTCCATCTGCTTCCTTTTCCATTACTCGAGTCTCCTAACCAGTTTCTCATGCACACGTTTCAGCTCCATGCTGGGTTTTCTATTTATTGAATACATTTCTCACTTCAACATTTTTCCACCTGAGCTGGCAGTTGTGGCTTTTATGGCTGCACACATGCAGGTCTCCATAGATTATGAACTTCATATTTTTTCATTTGCCTCATGCTTCAGTTCTCCAGCTTAGTAGGCCCTAAAATGTGCAAATTGAGAGGTGTTTTGAAGCAGCCATTGCTATTCTAGGCCATTGACTTGTCATCAATTAGATTAAAACATTGGTTTACAAAAATAATGTTTTCTCTTTACTTCATAAAAAATAAAACATTCGCAAAAGGGAACCCCGCTGTGCTAAGAAGCGAATTACTTTATGTGGGTAAGCAAACATCTTCTGGCCAGGGCTGCAATGTATTATTCAGGTCCATTTTACTACATCAGTTCTAAAGTAATGTGAACGTTATGTGCTGTTTCCAAGTAAAATAAGGGGGAAGGGGAGCCAAAGAGTTGAGTTGCTTTGTTTTTTCTTTTTCTTTTCCTTTTTTCGAACATACAGAAATCCTTCTTGATTCTTAAAACACACCTTATCTTCAATTCTATATCCAGTAATAAACAACTGGAATGATAACTAAAGTACTTACTTTTATAATATCCCAAAATTCTGCATAAAACAAGTTTAAATGCACCAACCTGAGTTGGGTAACTTTGCAAAGGAGCCAAATATGCAAGAATTGATCAATTTGATATATGCATTGATTTCAAAAAGAGGGAAGCTGCCCAGAAAGGCTGAAAAAAAGAAACTCTCTTTTGGTTGTCCGTGAAATCAAAGGACTTTACATGTTTAGCAGATTCCAAAGCAACCTATGTGATAGAAAACTTTACCAGGGAATAAACTATGAGCAGAAATTTTTCTGTTTCAAAATCCTAAGGGCCAAAGATCATATTCTACTTTCATAGACAAATGATTTCTTCTATTTTTCTCTTTAGACTCCTATGAATTTTCTTCTAACCAGGGTTTGTCAGCACAACTGACTAAAAATATGTTCTTCCATCACAATTTTTTACATACAAATGAAGGACAGAATATTATTGAAAGGCAAGAAATGGCAGTTGCCTTGGTAGAAAAGTAGCATTTCTATTTCCTACTGGCAGATGTGTTTGCCAGGAAAAGCCTAAAGTAATAAATTTAGACAATTTAACCAGCTTGGTGAATTTCTCCATTCTTGCTGTTCAAACATCAACATCGGCACTTAATCCATGTAGAAAGAGGAATATCCCTAAACTTACAAAAAAAAAATCCTAAAGTCATTAATGATTATCAGATAAGATGCTTTGCTGGCTCATAGTATGAACACACATGCGTGCGGACATATTTTATAGCTAATAGAATCAAGATCACTATGGGATGAAACATCGTCATGTTAGTCTCTTGATTTCTGAAAGAAGGAAAGAGTAATCCCTGTATGGTTTGCTTTTGCTGCTAAATATGTTCTAGAAAGTTAAATAATGCACACAATATACAGGAATCAGCCAAATGTTGTCTAACCCTATCAAACACAGGTCAGTGCCATCATAGCAGCCAAAGGAAATTTCCTCCAGTGGAGCTGGTGAACGCTCTGGACACACAGAAAGCCTAGAATTGAAAAAGAATTACACCGGCATTATATAAATAATCTAACTGTGACCTATGGGGTTAAAACCTATAATTGGAGTGATACTTCAAAGCAGCGACTACTTTTTCAATGCTATTTCTTGCAGCCAGATAGAAAGATGACTTGTTGGGGTTTTATTGGCCAGGAACAGTACTGCAAAAGTGATATTTTCAACAGCTGCTGGTGCATTTGTGCTCTGACAAATTAGAGGCTAAATCAAAGCATTAAAGAACATCAAAGGCTTAATTTAATGCAAAAACAAGTACTCCAAGTGGATCTATTTTACAGTGAATTAATAATGCAGATTTACACAGAATATAGATGCTTTGTCTTATTAAGGTTTGCAAGAGAATTTTTGCTCTCAAAATATAAGATCAATAGACTGTCGCTTTTTAACTATGCAAAAAATAGAAAATAGTAACTTGATATGCTGAGTAAATTCTAGAAATTTACTTAGTGATTAGCTATTTAAGTGGAAATTTGTATTTATTACCAGACCTAAGCATATATATTGCTGAGAATGTAGTGTCAGAATACACAACTGTACCACTGGCACTGCTAAAATCCTACTTGATAATTTCCCTATTTTGGCATAATAAAAATATACATGCATGCATGTAAATATATGATTCATGCTGTATTGAAGATTTATGCATAATCAGTACACTTGTCTAACTTTGTACTTACCAACAGTTTCTTTTTAAAGATCAAAGCATCACATGCGACACGTAGTAGAAATTGAAAGCTCAGATAAAAATGCAACTTTACAAATGTTACTCAGTGTTGAAATGAACAAAAACAAATAATTCAAAGAACTAAAGGTGGTAATTTCTTTAACTCCTCATAAATACTCACTGGTGTAAACTATTCTATCTAGAACCTAACGGAGGTTTTAAAATGGATATTAGGAAACTCATCCAGCAAATGTATGGAGCTACAGTAATCCTATTTATTTACACTAAATTCTAAATATTATGTTAGTCTAGGACTGTCCTAGAAATATCCTGAAATATCATCCCAAAATATACAAGTCTCAAAAAGAAATGAGTCAGGGTTTTCCAGAAATTTTTCTTTTCTTTTTTTGTTTTTTTTGGGTTTTTTTTTTGTTTTGTTTTGTTTTGCTTAGGTTTGGTTTTTTTCTTAATCAGGCCCAGGCAAGGTTCAAACTCACTACCCCTTGTCTGAGAGGCCATTGCACTAACCACTGAGAAATGGTGCCCAGCTCCAGAAAATTTCGTATTCTTAAAGAACTGGTAAAGAATTCCTTGAAGATAGAACAAATTTCAGATTCTTCCTTATGTTGACATATTTAGACATTTGTGTAGTTAATATTTAATACTGCAATATTTCATTCAATCTTATAATATTTAAGGTTATGCTTATTTAAAACTTTACATTTACCAAAGAAATCATGTTGATCATGAAATATATCATCTAAATTGATATTAATTTCTTACTTGGACCAATAGGGGCAGAGCATTAGGAGTAATTAGTGCTCATTTTTGCTTCAGCAAGAGAACAGATCCTTCCAACTGACTCTGCTGAAAAGTACACAAAATATCTGTGCTCTGATGTAAACAGAATGCTCAGTTTGAGAATAGTGAATTTGTATCTATTATATATTACAATCAATCCCCTTTCCTCATTAATTTTACTGAAGTCTCCAGATGGGAAACAAAATATTAATTTTGTTCAGCCTTAGGCATTGTTGACTGTTAAGGTACTCACTAAATCACTGATCTTATTCACATTAATATTAGATTTCTGCTATAAAAATTTAGGACCCTTGGGTATGGGGTTCAGTCTGTCATAAGTATAATTAATTGTTTTTAAAAATGATTAATTTGTCAAAATGGCAAAAAAGAATATATTGGGTGGACAAGCCTTCTGAGCAAGCTAGCCTACCTTAAAGTCATGGTAATACTCATGAAATTATGCAAATTAATTGACTCTTTCAATGTTGCATAAAATGCTACTTCTAGTACAGTGCATGGAACATTAGGCTGTTCATCCAGCAACAAAAGCGGGGGCGGGGGAAAGTTGCATTTCAGAGGCTTGAATCTTTACAAGCAAGGCCTTATGGTTGAGGATATTCACAACTACAATCTATTTTTCTACAAAGCAATTGGCTTTCAACCATTGCATACATAACTTGTACTGTTTATTACATTTTCCCCCAAGAAACTGTCAAAAAAAATCAGCTATGTCTTATAAGTGTTCCCTCCTTTTAATAAAAAGAGAATAAATTTGAACATTCAAACATGCTAAAGGAAAGTGATATTCGTTCTAAAATCAGCAATGCAGGTTTTTACTGAGAAAGGCTCATTGAAAGGCTCAGAACATATGATGCACCACGTTCAAAATCTCAATGATTCACTGCATTATGTCAATTCAGTTTACTAACTAAAGAACAAAAATCAGTGACAACAGCAAAATAAAAATCAATGCCTTCAGAATGATTATCCTGCCTAAAACAGAACTCAAGTCAATTTTCATACACTAAAGTAAAAAATAGCAAACTAAAATTCATATAGTACTGAATCTTTTATAAACCACCTTAAGCAAATAAATAGTATCATTCCAAAATATTCAAAAAGTAAATTTTAAAAATGAACAAAATTGCCCTGTGGCGTCTCCCATGTGAGACTTAGTCCTGCATCAAAGAAATACGATGTCCCCTGGTTTGTAACTGTGCTTACCATTAAACAAATGAACTCATGTAATCGATTATTATGGTTTCAGGCAACAACTCCAGCCTTTCTCTAACAGACATGGATTAATTTTCAACTCTCCTCCATCAATAATATAAATAAACATAAAGTACTAACGTTATGACAAACGTCTTTCTCTCAGAGTTCCACTTGTTTAACTTTTCTCATTTTGGGCCAGTTTAAAACTGATCACTTGATTACAAAATTATAATAACTGATTTTTTCATCATCACCATTTTATTTTAATGTTTACATATAATTGAATAAATTCTGCAGGCAGAAAGTCATGCTTTGCTATGGCCCGAATAATGTTTCTGAAGATCATATATTTGATTTGTATTTCATTAGAAAATTAAGACATAATAGAGTGGATATTTCCAGTAGCAACTAATCATTGTAAGATAAAATGGAAATAAAATGTAAAGATTCTTCAATGATATAGACAAACATGCTCACAAAATATCTTACAAACTACAGATTTTAAAATTGGCTCTCAACTAACACAATTCTTAGGGGGCCTTGGCATTTCATACTAATGTGTAAATCATTAATACTTGAGCCATTTATTTATTTTTTAAATGTATATCAATCAAGCAATGCTTTTAGCTTGTTCATAGCATGGTTGCCTTGTGTAGGTGTCTGAACAATTCTTACAAGCAGATTGTTAAATAAAAAAGACAAAGTTCCCCAAACTACTTTCTTTTCTATGTAAAATCAATATTTTTGAGAATAAAGCATGTGTTATAAATTCACTGATTTCTATGGTTACAGCATAGAAAAATCTTTATCAAATTAGAATAATCAGGAAAACATAAACACGCAAACACATTCATTTCTCAAAAATTTTATGATAGAAATTTTCTACTGACCCAATATTCTGTTGAATGTATGCACCAGTTGGTAAAATCTTAAAATTAAAGGAAGCATGTTTACCTAAACGAATTGTGACTTACTGACATAATTACCCAGGTACCTTTTAATTCATGCACATTTATAACTATAGCCTGTGCATCTGGGTACACAGTTCAACATTTTTTATGTAGTAACGTACAGTCTTGACTCTTGGATGACAGCAGTATTTATATTTATGGATTATCAATTGTTACTTCCTGATATATCAATACCGATATGAAATGTGTCACCATGTTTTATTTTAAAAGCCGAGTTTCATCTCCCACATTGCCTGAGGAGGTTTCAGCCCCAACTAGGGGCCTCGAGCTTATTGGCCCAAAGCTACCTTGCAGCTACTTTCACTGCTGTCTGGAGTTCATTGTATGGATTCCAGTCTAATGTGTGGCTGAAAATGGCCCCAGCTGATATATAGGAATAGTGGCATGTTTAACGACATCCAAGTATTACTCTCATCATCCCTTAGATGAGCCTACAAGTGCTTCTACTAATTACGATCCCCAAGGTCAGATCACTCTGAACTCTAAGAAGCATCTTTCACTTGTAGACAAAGGACCGCTAACACTGTGTACTAAGATTGCCACAAAATACCATGATTTTTCATACATACTATCTCTGCTAGGTGCTTTTCCCTGCAATTATTTCTGTAATGTGAGCAACAATTTTGCAAATAAAGCAGGTTGAAGATTTGAAAGAATCTTATGGAACAGACAGCTTCGATGAATGATTAATGTTAGGAGAGGTTAAGCAGATAACATAAAGGGTTCATAAAACTTATTAAAGGTGTGAAATATTTTGACATTTTTTCCTTTCAAATTAAAGTGTAAATGTCAGCACGCATTATAACCATTGTCAGGACTAACCTTTATTCAGTCCTAAGCATGTCTTAGCACTATAATCGGGTCTATGTTTAGTCACTGAATTTAAACTTCACAACCATTCTATGAGGTTGTCTTTGTCTGTATCTCTCTCTCTCTTTTTTTTCACCTCATCACCCTTGGTAGAGTGCCCTAGCATCACAGCTCATAGCCACCTAAAACTTTTGGGCACAAGTGATTCCCTGGCCTCAGCCTCCCTGGTACCTGGGACTACAGGCACCTGTCACAACACCAAGCTATTTTTTAGAGACGGGGGCGGGGGGTGTCTCATTCTTGCTCAAGTTGGTCTCAAACTCCTGAGCTCAGGCAATCCACCCACCTCAGCCTCCCAGAGTGCTGCGATTATAGACGTGAGCCACTGCAGCCACCCTTTTGCACTTTAGAGGCCAAATCTCTTCCTGTAGGGCCTCAGCCACAAAATATGTAAGTAGCACAGCTAGAATTCGATATTCCAGAACTGTCTACCTCCAAAACTTGTTTCCTTAACAACTAACATTTACTCTCTCCTCTATCATTTTCACCAAGCAGCTTTCCTGGCCATCATTCCTCAACCCAAATCAACATTCCTCACCCCAGATGTTACAATAGCCCTTTATCAGTGACTCATGTTTCTTGATATCAGGAATCTGTTTTTCTTTGTAATACTGGCAGTGGCCGCAGCATCTGGCATACAGTAAAATGTTTGAAAGAAAGGAAACTGGAAGAGAGACTAGAATCAAATCTTTGCATTCTCACTATCAATGTTCATTCTTCATAGTTCAAAAATATAGCCCAAAATATTTATTTTACGTGAGAGGCCTATTTAGTGACTGAATATTCATTGGCACTATCACTTACTTAGTCACTTAGAATGTAGAGCCTCCAGCTTCTTCAGAATCCTAAAATATAGGAATATAAGTTTACTCAAACTAAAACCATTGACAGGTTTCACGTCCTTCAAAAAAAGACAGTAGGAATCAGTCAATTTATGCCTGTGCCCTAGAAGCTCTCAAACAGAAAGCCCAGGTTTGTTTCAGAAGCAGCAACGTGTTATGGATTAACAATCCACATAAAAAATAAAAGGGCCAAAGCAACACATACTCAAAAACTTCATTTGCATTACAAATAGGTAACCTGCCATGGTATTTTGCTACCCCACTGACACGTTGCCAGGGAACAACAGAAAAATAAAAACCAGTGTGTCTGCTCACAGGTGAGGAGCTGAGCTTGAATAAAGTGAAGCTGCTATTCAATCTGTTACTCGGTTCCCCACATAAACACACACCCACTCTCCTCCTTAGCCGGTAGGAAAAAGATGACAGGGGCGGCCACCTCTGCCGACTGGAGGTCCTCAGCATGGAGGGACCCTGAGGTTCTGCACATACTGAACACAATGTTGAAAAAGAACGAAGAAAAGGAGGTAGTGGCATAGAGAAGAACTCACTGCGATTCTCATCTAGAGAAAGGCATTTTTAATCTCATAGCAGCAACCCCAAATAAAAGAGTGATAATTAGTTATAGCCATTGCCAGCAGTCGGTTGAGCTAGCCCAGAAGAGACTATTTTGGAGTGCCAAAGCGAACTTTATAAGAAGACTTATTCAATCATTTACTAAATGTGCCATAATCTGGGTTTCCTTTAAAGTCTATTGTTATGGCTCTTGACAGTTCATGTCTGCTTTTGTTTGATCCCTGAACCTATTCGTTCTGTAAAGGCATTTATCATCCTCTCTGCTTAACTAATAAATTGTGTCTGAGAGGGCAGTCAGTTGTCCATGTTTATTCACTTAAGAAGGAGAATTAAGAAGTCCATAGTTTAAATTCAAAAATATATGAATCAAAAGACCCCATGCCCTCTACTTTGTTAGCACATGAGAGACCCCTGTGCTCCAGCCAGGATCCTCTCTCCAACTCCTAAGTCGGAGAGTCCCCTCCCATACTATGCAGCTTTCTTTTACTTTATCTTTCTCTCTGGTCACCGTCTGAATCCTATGAGGCCTGCCCCACCACCTCCTCTGCCCTTCATAACCCCAGGCAAGACTGTCTTGTAGGACAAAGAAAAGTCAGTCTTTTCTTCTAGAAAGGACAACAAGAGACACTTGACCATCCACTCTTCACAGGACCTACCTGATCCTCTGCAATTAGCCAAACAATGAATCAGATGTCGCGGAAAACCTAGGTTTCTCTGAGAATCTAAGGCCCTCCTGAGTTCTTTCTAAGCCGGGGAAATACTTCCCTCACTATACTGGCATCACTTGAATAATAGCTCTTACTGATATAAATTATATTATTCCAGTTTAGTGTGGTCTCAGGGCTAGTATGTTTGAGTTTGCTCAAGAAATTTGTAATGAAGTAAATTCTATCTGTCTTCCCTCTAATTCAACAACTATTTTAATCATATATTTCTTATTCTAAGAAAGATTTTTATCATATTAAAGATAGATTCCACTAGAAATGCAGAATCTCAGCTTTTCAGATTTACTGAATCAGAATCTGCTTTCTCCAGATTCCTACACACACCATAGTTTGAAAAGCAGTGCTAAGTCAGGACCATTTGAAAGAAAGGCCCTTCTACCTTTCTTGTGTGGGTAATGGCTGATGAACAAAAGGAGGTGCACAGTTGTCCTTGTCCCTGGTTGTTCTAACTAGATTACTGTGGTACTGTTCTCTTGCTTGTGAGCCAGAAAAACAACAGTGCTGAGTCCAAAATCTCGCATTACAATGTAATGGCTACTGGTTAGATGTTACAGGATTCCTTAGCTGTTGCAAAATCTCAGGAAAATGCCTTGTCACGGCTGGAGTTTGAGAAAGACATTAGAACTTCTGCATCTTTTAGAATCAGATGGGACCCTAGGAGAATAGGATACTTCACACCCTATAACAACTATACGATGACATCTTCCCAAACCCAAGAATTTTCTGAGGCCTACAAACATATTTAGTTTTTCTTTAATATGATAAAAATCTTTGTTAAAATAAGAAATATATGATTAGAATAGTTGTTGGATTGGAGGGAAGACAGATAGAATTTACTTCATTACAAATTTCTTAAGCAAACTCAAACATACTAACCTTGAGACCACACTAAACTGGGATAATATAGTTTATGTCATTAAGAGCTATTAAAGTGAAGTCTTTACCTTGAAATTACAAGGTAGAAAAGCAGATCTGATAATAACCAAAGCTGACTTTTTTTCTAAATAAAATCTGACCAGATGTTTGTTTTGGCTTTCAGTAAAATATGTTTTTCAAACATTATGTACCACATTGTTTTCAAAATTTATTTCCTGAAAAGATATAGCTATATCCATAATTTAAAATTACTGCAAACTATACCCAAACACATTTGTTACTGAATCTGTATACATTTTGTACTATTGACTTGGCTTTGGTGGGATACAAACATTGTAAGAATGTCTTCCTGTGGTAAGCATTGACTTTTCAACTTATAGTTTTTAAAGTCTAAGAAATAGGAGAGAGATACATCCCCATATAATGAAACTAATTTTCACATCAGTTTGCATAATACCAAGAACAGAACTGTATTTCTTGAATCATATTCACCACATATAGTTTAAGCCCAATACGGTAATATTCATCCATAAAAATATAAAGGACTGTTAGAAAAAAAGGACCTGTATTCAGTATTTACTAAATATTTCTGCCATAATAAAATACACAAAAAGAAAACATGATAGAAAAGGAGTAAGAGAGCTAAAGAGTAAATTTTTTGCACTTGAGCTTTAGAAAGACTATAATTTATGACAAGCTGAGTTTATTTAGGTGATACTTTCCCAGACACTCTTTGAAAAATGTCATTCCCTGCAAGGAGAAAAATGTAATCAATATCCTGAATACATATGCCTGTAAGCATAACATAATATTTATTAAATGCTGAAGGTGTCAGGAACTTTCCTAAGAACTTTACATGTGCGCACATACACATATATATGTTTATTTGATATTTAACAATCCTATGAGGTAAGTACTGTCACTATTATTACCTGTTTTATAGATGAAGAAACAGAGGTACAGCCATATTTTGTAATTAGGCCAAGGTCACCACAGAGCAAGAAGCAGAACCAGGATTTGAGCAGACAAACTCTGGCTTGAGAGGCTGTACGCAAACACATCTTTTAACTACCACTTGCAGATGCAAAATATTTTAGTGATTATTTCTTTTGCCAGTAATTTACAATATTCCTGAGTACTTTATTTCTTTTTTTTTTTAATAATTTTATTGAATCATAATTATGTACATTGGTGCAATCACAGGGCACGATTCATATACATTCAGAAATATTTTGATCATACTGTTACAGATATCCTTCATGGCATTTCCTTGATCACTA
>CAUYON010194459.1:0-17191 GCA_963573935.1 Arctocebus calabarensis | reverse complement strand
CAGAAATGTTTTGATCGTACTGTTACAGTTAGCCTTCATGGCATTTTCTTGATCACTATATAAAGACATTGATACTCTACATTTAATAAGTTTCCCCAGTACCCTGCTAAGATGCACCGTAGGTGTGATCCCACCAATTTATGGCATACATGAGCAGAGGAAAGGCAAGGCTAGAAAGTTTAGGTTCCTTAAGAAAAGTTTCCCATGACCCAAGAAGGGATAAATGATGTTGGTGACACAAATGAATCATTTCATAGCTGTAGTTGTGCTCTGGAAACTGAACTGGATCTGACTGATGACTCAGATGAGCAACTCAAGTATTGACACGTGTCCAAAGAACACAAGAAAGTTCTATTCTTGGTGAGATGGCAAGTCACAGCCGGAAACCAGGCTCGCCTTAAACTAATGTTTCTCAATCTATAATCCTGGATCAGAATCACTAATGCTCATGTCACCTGGGAACACATTACAAATGCAGATTTCCCTCTAATTTCTTCAATCAGAAATGGTAAAGACAAAATAACAACAGACCCCTCAGAAATTCAAAAAATCCTTAACGAATATTATAAGAAACTTTACTTTCAGAAATATGAAAATCTGAAGGCTCCCTGTTTTTGTAAATAAAGTTTTATTGGAAAATGGTCACATTCATTATATTATGCATAGTGCCTGCTTTCTTTGGCTTTATAAGGTGCAAGATACTATATAGATGGCAAAGCCTAAAATATTTACTCTGATTCTTTGTACACAAAGTTTGCTAACCCTGCTCTAGATTTCTGGAGGATGCAAGGAAAGGACAAGGAATAGAAATAAAAAGAGAAAATGAGAGGTCAGACCCCGTCCACTTTTCCTCTCAAATTTCAGGGATTTATCCAGCTCTCTAGGTGGTCTCCTTAAAGCACTCCTGTCCCTCCCTTACCTTTAAGGAAAGGAGGTGGCCATATGGCAGCACCTCTGTTCAAGAATTTTCTGTACAAATTCTCTTGTTGCTTTCCAGCACTTGACACCTTTACCTGTTAAATATAAGTGAGGTATCCAAAAATCATAGCTAGTCTCAGCTACCTGTTTTGAAAACATACAATTTGGGGCCAGAACGTCATTTTGGGGTCTGATATTTATTACCGTAGGTCTTTGGCCAAAATTTATGACTTACATTCAAAGACAGTTGTGTTAGATAATTAAATACAACTCAGATGATATACGTGGCTCTTGACTGGGGGCGGGGCGTCATGAGAAAACTATTGGAGGACTAAATTAAAATCTAGTTGATATTTCCTTGCTTAGATGATAATGAGGGTCAGAGGCTTCATTTAAAGAGAGAAGCACAGATGCGTTCTAAGATTGCTTATAGGTGGCTTGCTCAAACAATCCATTTTAGTCACTTCTCCGGTTAACATCAAGTTTCTGATCAAGCTTAAAATACAACATTGCAAATCAAAACATCTAAGCAGTACTCTGCCTTCTTCAAAGAGGCTCAAGTTGATTCATGCTGGTCAATCCTGAGATGTATCAGAGAAAAATCAGCCTGTTTCTAATTTTTGAGATAGAAACTGACTTGTGACATCTCTTTCAGTTGATTACTTTTTCATTATTTCTACATGACATTAGCATTGTTGAGTTTACTCTAGAGGAATATCTGTCTTGTGGTATTTTGAAAATGATGGAAACATAGGCTACTGATTTATTAAAGAAAAAAAAAAGGATTTATCTCCCTTGCCAGTAGAAAACACATGGCTCAGATTCTTCTTGAAATTATCCAAAATAAAAAAATAAACTGAATGTGTTAGACAGAACATATCACATGAAATCTTCCAGTGTTTTTTAAACCAATAGGGATGCCATGAGAGGGTCTTAGGTATGCCATGAAAAATTTTAAAGATCATTAATTTTAAAAAGAAAGAAGTAAAAGCAAAGTAAGTATATTCTTTTTCTTTAACTCTTGTTTTTTTAAATGAATATAATTTAAGAGTGCCACAGAAGTTTAACTATAGGTTCGAGTGTGCTGTGAGATGAAAAACACTGCCATCTAGATAAGCTGGTTTGTTGAAAAGTAGTTAAAATATTTGAACCATGAAACCATGGGTTAAATTATTTTGAATTTTTAATACCCAAACTAGATAAACTATGTGTTAAATTTACTGCCTTGCCAGAAATGGAAATCCTATAGTAAAATGTATCAATGATGCATTGCTTAGCTTTTGATTTTCCAGTAGTGACGAGGCATTTTGCTGATTGATAGTTCTAAAACAATATTCAGTAATGTGGTCCCTACTATTTGTCATAGTGATGTGGAATGATGGTACCATAACAGGTAGTAAAGAGAATAGCTTCCTGTAGTTGTTATTATTACATATATCTGTACTTTTGCATTTGTATTAAATCTTGCTCTTTCTCAATTTTCATATGTTTATGTTCAGTCTGATTAATTTTAGGCCAACTTGATTATGACCACACACTACTTTACATAATTAGAGTGCAAGGAAGATTGTTAGGAGACAGTGACAATTTTCTTTACTTCTTCATTAATCTGCATTAAGTCTTTCCAGCATTAGCTCTAGATATATAAGTTATCTTACATCTCCAATTTGTTTTTAAAATTTATTCACAAGTTTTGAAGCTTGAATAGATATAAAAATGCTTTATTTAATAAAAAGGTTTAGAGATTGAGTGTAGTGGCTCATGCTTGTAATCTCAGCACTTGGGAGGCTAAGGCAGGTGGATTGCCTGGGCTCACAGGTTCGAGACCAGCCTGAACCAGAGCAAGACCCTGTCTCTAAAAAATATAGCTGGGCTTTGTGGCAGGTGCATAGGTCCAGCTATCTGGGATGCTGAGTCAAGAGGATCACTTGAACCCAAGAGTTTGAGGTTGCTGTGAGTTATGATACCACGGTACTCTACCAAGGGTGACTAAGTGATACTCTGTCTCAAAAAATGTATATATAAATAAAAAATAAATAAAAGGTTTAGAGTAGTTACACAAATAAAATCCTGATATAAACACTTTTGAATATCACACACACACACAAATTCACCCCAGAGGAACACTCTGGTACAGATTCTTCTCTTTTAACTATGTATTTATAATATTTTTTTCTCTAAGTATTTTTATTTCTCAAGATTTAAGAAAGTGCTGCAATATAAGCAACCATAATTTTTGTTGTTATAGTTCAGTAATTCCTTGCACTTACATCCGATATATCATAACTTTTAACACTTTGCTGCAAGGGTGAGTATAGTCCCTGTGATTTAACATCTCCAAGGTGAATCTCTAAGTAGCAGAGCAGGATGGCAGCATGTTTGCTGATACCCGAGTTGGAATGCTAATTTATATTCTCTTGAAGCAAATGTTGATTCTTGGTGCTAGGGGGAATCTAAAGATTAAAGTGATACCATAGTTGTCTGTATTAAGACTTAGGAACACCCATAACCCAGATGTATTGTTTTATCCAGGTTATCTAACATACAAGATAACTCACATAATATTATATTTTGCTGCCGAGTTATCTAGGTCACTGCCATCTTTTGCATTCTCTGAGTTATAAACAGCCTACCATTACCTGGGAATATTTTTCTCCCGGAATTGTGTGTGTGTGTGTGTGTTTATGGAATCTAATATTAGTACAGAACAGAATATTACTTTTTTTAAAAAAGGCACCGATCAGGCTTCTCTGACTTTTGTAATTTGTTCTTTCTGTTCATCTCTAAATAGAATCAATTTTGTATTAGTGACATGGTCGTGTTTTCCCTTCTCCACTGCCATACCAATTACAAGTATATTTGTTGAAGTGCAACCATTTGAATAGATAATGAAAATATACAAACATTTTCCTCCTTCTAAAAATCTGGTTAAAATGTTAAAACATATTTTACTGATAGCCAGTCTAGTTCACGAAATGCATTCATGATATTCTTCACTAGTCTGCTTGCTAAATCAAATGAGCAAACAGAATTTCATACATAGAAACAAGTTTCTCATGAGTACAGCAAACATTATTATGATATCCTTACACTCCTCTCATTTTCTCATCCTCTGCCCTTCTTCTGGAAGCAAAGCAGTTCTGAAGCTGCATATGTTTTAGAGCTCGACATGAGAAAAGATCTAAGATTGTATTCTACCTCTGATAGAAGAGAAGGGAAACTGAAGAATTTGGAGTACGAGAACTCCTTTGAGAACATGTCAATTTGCACTTAAATCTTCAATTCTTTTAGAATTTCCTTTAATCTGGGCTCCCTCAAACAAAAAGTAGATGCAGTTTTGGTCTCAGCGTCTCCTTATTTTTGACATTCTTGCTTTCTTCATGTAGGGGTTGTTTTTGGTGTATGATACAGATTAATCCTTGGTTTACAGCAAGATTTTATCTCAGTTCTGTTTCGAGTAGGGAAAGGTAGTCTGTGTCAATCAGGATAGAGTTCTTGTGTGTGTAGTGCCTCTTGGACACGGAAAGCGCCTAGGAGGGACGACAGGAAAGCCACGAAGAGGCTTCCCCAGAGATGCTCATTGACTCAGTTGATTCGCATAGGTACATATCCCTATTGGTTTAGAACAAGGAGGACTCCCTAGCCTGAGGGGGAGGAAAGAGGTGGCCAGCTGAACTCTCTGGAAAGCAATCAGGCAGAATTCCAAAGCACAGAACTTGCAACAGAATCTCAGGCGCAGCTGCAGGAACCCTCACATCACGTGGACCCTCAGACAACACATCAGCATTTGTCTAGTGTCTAGTGATCACAGGGTTTGGGGGAGTTAGAGGTGTGGGATGTGAGTAGCATAACACAATATACAACCTTCTGCATAGGACGAACCTATAAATCACTTCAAACACTGTAAATCTTGTTTTAGGAGCTGGTGAATCAGTGATGAACAAGGAAGGTAATGTTTTTACCTAGATAGATCTTTATAGTCTGGGGGAAAGAGACAAACAACAAATAAATATCAAGGAAACATTATATACTTATAAATGCTACAAAGAAAAGAAAACAAGATCACACGATAGTAATTGGATGGCAACTTAAGATTCTACAATCAGAAAAGACTTCTCTAAGGAGGAAGTGTTTGAGATGAGACTTGGTGGAGATGAAGTCAGTGATATGAAAAGGTGAGAGAAGATCATTTGCAGGTAGAGGAAACAGAGTAAGGACCCTAAACTGTGTGCACATATTGGGGAACAGAGAAACGGCCAGCACAGGGGGCAGAGAAGGAAAAGAGAAAAGTGGTTTGCCAAAGTTTAGAGAGGCAGGCAAGGACCATACCAAGAGACCTTGAAGGCCAAGGAAAGGATCAAGAATGGACCCCTTCTTTTAAAGATAAAAAAGCTGAAGAAGCTCAAACAAGCAAATTGCCTTGAGCAGAGTGGTCAGTGACAGGTCCCATTGGTGTGCTGACCTCTACATGACGTTCGCAGTCCTGCCGGGATTTCTTAAACTTTGACACACAGTAGGTTGATTTTAACATCCTAATAGGAGGTTATGGCACCAACCCTATGAAGTTTTTAACAGAGCTGTTTCTAAGAATTGATAGCTGTTGGTTGGTAAAAGACGTGAGAACATTCCCAGAGATGGGGTCGTAAGGTATCAGCTCCTTAATTTCAAGTGAGGTAGGAATATATGTCTTCATATGCTAGACTGAAACACACCCAGTACCTGTGTGCACAAACACTGATGCCCTGACCAACGTGTGTTAAAAAAAGTTAGAATCGTCCCAGTCGTACTTGTGTTTCTGTTAACTCTGACGTTTCTGTTAACTCTGACCTAGTTGGTAGCTGCTGGGGAATCTCTGGTCTCCGGAGCCCACTAGGAGAACCAGGGTATGGGAGCAGGCAGTGTTTCATGAGCATTTTGCAATATTAGCATCACTTCGAGACAACAAAAATGTGTTTTACTTATTTTTTACCATTTCTCCCTGTTCACCATTTACTGAGCTGAAGATATTTATTAGGGAATAACTTCTATGTAGAGCATCTTGCACAGCATTATAAGTCTAAAGTCCTCCATAAGGTAGAGGCATTAATGCCTAGCCTTTAAATATGCATTTCATGATACAGAAGCAAGACTAATGAGATGATGTGAATTACTCACAATAACACTGCTGACATGTGACAGAAGAGGGGTGTGCAGACCTAAGCATCCTGGACGCCTGTTCTGTTGTATCGGATATTTGTGGAGTACTCACATCATGGTACAGTTAGGCCGTGAGAGCAGAAGTGAGGCCACAGACACGATGCTATCGTGAGGTTTCCCATCCATGCTGGATATCTTCCAGCAGCTCAGAGAAAACCCAGAGAAAGGAGCAGGTGGGACTGAGTTTTTTCATGCTCAGTTTTCAGAAGAACAGGTCAACAGTGCATAGTCTAAATCCCCTGGCGTGTGGGGCGCCCAAGGCTGTTGTTCTTCTTCCAACTGCACACTGGCACCATTCACTGTTCTTGGGCTTTACAAGCAACAGTTGGTAATTGATTATCTCATAGTAGCATCTGTGGCTAGAAGATGTTTATTTGGCCTCCTGTATACCACTCTCTCTCCTTAGGTACCCAGGTTAAATAGCAACTGTTTCTTCTATCTGAAGACCAATTGCAAGTGGGGCACTTTCATATCATTTTCAGACTAGGTTTTCTGCCCTGTGTCCAGTGAGGTCATTTACCTGATGACAGGTAGGTAGGGAAGAGTCTGGCTTAGTGATAAGGAAGACAGTAACTCCTGATCTGGGTTCAAGTTCTGACTCCATAATTATTAGCTACAAGTTAACTTAATGTTTCTCAACCTCAATTCTTAGGTTTTTATCAGGCCTAATAAGAGTACTTACTTCATAAGGTTGCTTTAAGGTGTTCATGAGACAACCTCTCAAGGGGGCTTAGCACTGTAGTGTGACCTAGTTGTTATAGATTTGGAGCATGATTTTGGTGTTCAAATTCTACTAATTGCCCATTTTTCCCCCCCCTTTTTTTTTTTAACAGCATCTGAAGCTGTTGCCCTGGGCAAGTGCTGTGGCATCATAGCTCTCAGCAACCTCAAACTCTTGGGCATAAGCGATTCTGTTGCCTGAGGCTCCAAGTAGCTAGGACTACAGGCACCTGCCACAATGCCCAGCTATTTTTTGGTTGTAGTTGTCATTGTTGTTTGTCAGGACTGGGTTGGATTTGAACCTGCCAGCTCTGGTGCAGGTGGATGGCACCCTAGCTGAGCTACGTGTGCTGAGCCTATTTTTCCCTTTGTTAAGGGAGCTGTGTCTCTAAGTATCAATGAAAAACAAAATATAAAATTCTGATTTTTAAAATTACCTACTGTATTCATTTTCTATTATTGCTGTGACAAATTGCCATAAATGTAGTGGTCTAACGGAAAACAAATTTATTCTCTTACAATCTTAGAAGTACAAGTTTGAAATGAGTCTTAAGAGACAAAATTAAGGTGTCAGCAGTTAGAGCTGCTGGCGTTTGTTGACTTGTGACTCTGTCACTCCAACCTCTTCTCTGCTCCCAGTCTTCTTGTTTCCTGCTCGTTGGGGCCCTTGTGATTACACCCCTAGATAACCCAGGGTAATCTCTCCATTACACAATCCTTAATTTAATCATACCCTCAAAATCCTTTTGCCATGTGTTATTGCTGCCGAATTGTGTCTGCCAAAAAGATATGTTGCAATTCTCACCTCTGGTATCCACGAATGTGACCTTTTTTTGTAAACAGCATCTTTGCAGATGTGATCTAGTGAAAATGAAGCCCTATTGAGTGTGCCTAATCCAGTGAATGGTGTCCTAACAGGACGACGAAAATTTGGGCATAGACACACGGACAGGAGAATGCCACGTGGGGATGCAGAGATGGAAATGACATACAGGGAAATGCCACGTGACAACAGAGGAAGAGATTGAAGTGATATGTCCCCAAGCCAAGAAAGGCCAAGAGTTGTCAGTAACCACAGAAGCCAAGAAAGAGGCTTAGGAAAGAGTCTCCTTCTGAGGCCACCAAGAAGGAACTACCCTGCCGACACACTGGGTTTCTGGCCTCCAGAACTATGAGAGAGTAAATTTTTATTGCCTATGCCAGCAGTTTGTGGTAATTTATAACCGGTATACGATGTAAGAAAATCTTCACACTTCTTGGAATTAAAATATGGATGTCTTTGGCATTGTTTAATCTCCCTACCACATGTAGCCAATGCTCTGTCTCCCTCTCCCACTGTTTCTTAATGCAGGACTTTTTGGAAGGTGGTACCAAGGCATAAGCTGCAGTGCTGGAAGTGGAAGTAAGTGAGCCTTCCTAAAACTACACCCCCATTCTAAGTTAGTAGAACCACGTTGGGCCTACTTAGTCCATGCAGGAACAGCTAGAAATAGCGTGAGTGGCAGGCGGCGAGGCCTGAGAGGTAGGCCGTGGGTATCTCTTCAAGCCCCTGGTATTGCTACATGAGCTAGGCCTCTGAAAGGGCAGAAAGTAGAACCGTATGTTTTGTTTGTTTAATTTCAGGTTAACGTCAGAGTACATATCATTAGGTACATAATTTGCTTTTATAAGGGTAACGCCTGCATTTTGGTTGCGTCCTTCCCCCAGGAAGTGTACCATGTACCCATGCAGTGTACCCATTGGGTCAGAATTTACTCAAGCCCTTCCCTTCCATTTGAATTTAATTTAGTTTTCCTCTCATGTGAGCATGTATGTGTTAATCTACTAGTTTCAAATTGGTACTAAGTACACATGATGCTTATTTTCTGATTCTTGTGATACTTTGGTTAGGAGGATATTCTCCAAACCTATCTAGGCTGTTACAAAAGTTACAAAATCTTGGTCTTTTTTTTTTTTTAATAGCTGAATAGTATTCCATGGTACACATACACCACAAAGCATTAATCCATTCATATATTGAAAAGCACTTGGCTTGTTTCCACCACTTTGTAGTTGTGAATTATGCTTCTGTAAACATACAAGTGCAAATGTCCTTATGGTGAAATGTCTTATTTTCTTTGGGGTAGATACCTAGTGATGGGATTGCAGGATCAAAAGGAAGGTCTGCTTTTAGTTCTTTGAGGACTCCCCATTCTTCTTTTCCTAGAAGCTGAACTAGCCTGTAGTCCCTCTAACAGTGGGAGAGTGTTCCCATCTTTAACACACAGCACTCTCAAGGACTTCTTAAAAACATAGTCTGGGAATGCCGCAGGCTCTGTTCAATCCATTTGATGACAATAACTTTTGGGGGAAAGAGTGTAAGAAGATGTAACAAAAGAGTTTAGAAACTTTCTATATGGTAAAGCCCTGACTAATTGAGAGAAAAAAATATGCTATTCCCTATAATCTAATAAGGAGTCATATAGCAGAGAAGGGAGAATTCACCCCTCCCTCATTAGTATCAAATGTTCAATAAATAGTAATTAACTCATGGTACCAATACTATCATCATTATATTGACAATCATATTCTACCTTTCCCCATACTGTGGACACTTGATTATCTAGCTATCCTTCATAGTCATTGAATATTTTCCCTCTGTTAATATAGGATATAGGTAGGTGGATAGATAGATAGATGGACAGATATAGATATAGCCTGGTAGATAAATATTCTGAGGATGGAAACTATCCTTCAGCCATAATTTGTGCATGATATTTCTTTTCTAATCAGCATCACATGGATACTAAGACCATGACATATCTGAGTGGGCAGATGTTAACATGCTTTGGAAAGTGAAGAACAGAAACATCTCATTATAAAGGAAAATTGAGCAGACAAAACCAGTAGGCTTAGTCTCTATTGAGAAGCCAGAACAGGAAATCTGGCATCATGGCATGTTGGGACCATTCTGTTAAAAATCTCCCTATGGTGGAGATGTGGCAGGTTTGTTTGGTGGGGGATTGATGCTAGATACAAATGTAGGGGGAGCCTTCCTGGTCCCTGGATTACATCTGTCCAGGTAGACACAGATTATTTCACATCTGAGCTACTCTCTCCTTCAGCAGCTGCAGAGCTGGCAGAACGCAGAGTGCTGCTGGGAATTCAGGCTGTGGCTTCCATTCTGCCGGAACAGGATTAAGACAGGTGTTTCCAATATTATATGTAGCATTCAGAAGGAAATAGTAGTAACTCTTAGTTAATATTTATTGAGTGACTTAGAAAAACAGGCACCCTCTTGAGTGCTTTATACATTATTATTTTCATCCAGGGGAGACTGAGCCTAAGTTTGCCCAAGATCACAGTCAATACCAAAGCCAGAATTTGAAATTAGATGCTCTCAATCCAAAGGCTACGTTTTCAATCATCTTTCTATAGTTACCTCTTTAAATTAATAATCCATTTTAAATGAAACACATTAGATTTTGGTACTTCCTAGGTAAAATGTAGTATGAAAATTATGGTAAAATCAAGACACCATCTGGGCATGATTTCCTACACTCCACATTTTGCTGGAGATTGGAGTGAATTCAGGACGATGATGACGATGTGGGTTGAAAAACCTTTTCTGGGTCCCAGTGTTGTTGGGCGAGTTACTTTCCTGATGCCTTGATCCTGCTGTCACAGCGAGCATTCCTTCCTCTTGTTCTGGCCTCAGTAGAGGTGGAGACCTACCAGTGATTATTACTATAAAATAAACTTTCATTGTTCTTGAAGACTCTCCTTTAGACCCTGTCTTAGTTTTGTTTCTCTATAACACACGAGAAGCCTCATCAGCTAAGGTGGAGACTTAGAGTCTTTGCTTTTTCACATCTCACCAGGAAGCTCTGAACTTACGGCTCCAGGGCTAAGCATCACATCTGCAGGAAACTACTTCCCTGATGATGCTGGTTGTGTTGGGCTTTTGTTGGCAAACAGCTATGTTGATTGGAATGGCAGAAAGGACCAGTGGGGATCTGCAGCAGAATGACTAGAAAGATTCAAGACAACAGGGCTCTTTGGTCAGGCTGTGAGTCTTGTCTCTCCCAAATAGCTATTTGGAAACCATTGGTGGTATTAAGCCCCATTGAAAATCCTGGTTCATTTTGAGTTTCCAATGTACTGGATGAAAAACAAAGTCAAGTTTGACTATTTATAGCTCAAATTTGCTGAAAAGTAGAAAAATTATCGATGCACTATTTAATTCTGGTGCAATACTGAGGCTTACATTTCATAATGATATTGTAAGTCTCCTGTGAAGAGGCAAACTATTTGTATTAGCAAACAATTGACTGTCCCAGCTCTTGTGCCCAGCCACCATGAACTTACTTAATCAGGAAGCACCCTGAGAATTCCCAAAGCTATTTCAGCCTAATAAAAGGTAGCACATATCAAGCTCACAGTGTTTTAGTTTGGACAAAGGCTGTTCTAGCCGTAAGAAGTGGCTGAGAGGCAGTGATTTATGTTTTCCCGTCATGAGGCACAGCTAGTTAGTTCTTCACTTTGTTTCAAATTTATTGTCCCTGAAAAATGTTAGTTTGTTACAATGTATCAAGAAAGGAATAAAACTAGTCCTTAAAGGTCAGAGAGTTATTAATAATTTGAATTGAGAAAAGAATTTAAAAATGAACTCTGTGGCAGAGCATCTTTTAAATGCTTTACCAATGGTTTATTCCAGAAATGTCCATTTATAAGTGACGCATTTTCTCTCTTAGTTGTCAAAAGACAAGATTTTCACCTTCTTTATTATCCAGATATACTAGCTATGGTTCATCTCATTTCATAACAACACATACATCACATTGGTGCAAATAATCAAGTGGGCACCTGTTTCACAAAGTCTGACCAACAATGCTCATTCAGTAGCAATATGAGCAGCAAGGTGAGGAAAATATGGTTTGATGGAAGATGGACGGTTAAGGCTACTAGAAACAGGAAGGACATTGCAGCTAAGTCCGTGATAGACCAACTAATAAAAGCTTCTCTTAGAATATCCCCCTTACCTACCACTAGCCTCCCTATGGAAATAGGGAAGAAAACTCATTGGTCATTCTAAAATTTGTTACTTCCTAGTATTTAGTGCCTGAATTTATCTTATTCCTGATCTACTTTTAAAACAGGGCATAAGGATAGGATTTTTAAGTGATCTTTAATTGTAGAGCTTGTTTCCTTGGCCCTACAGGTTAAATGAACCAATAGAAAAAAGGCTTTTGGCAAAGATTGTGAAGGGCCCTTGCATTGGCTTCACATGGGAAAATCCGTACCTTTGATAGGAGGGGCAGGGGAGAGCAGTAGTTGGGTAAATCACGTGTGTAAGGTTATCAGAGTCTCAATAGGTTTCATCCTATTTTTCTAATGGTATAAATTTTTTGTTGTTGTTTTGTGATTTCATCAACGAAATTTTAGTTTGAAAATATATAGAATAGGTAAAGCAGAAAATAGTTTCATTTAGGACTACTTAAAAAATTTATCACGTAAGCTTATTAAATTTATGTTTAATATAAAGTAGAAGTTTAGAGGTTTGAGTGAATGGACATTTTTAAGGGAAGGAATTAAGATCTCAGTTATATTTTCTTACCATTGCTGTTCTACACAAATATCTAGCTGGGATAAAGCACAAAACCAGGAGCAGAAAGTCTGGTATTTAAGTAAGCTTTCTTAATAATCACTAGCTCTGCATATTCATGGCAGGGAGAATCCTCTGTAGGACACCATTGTGGACACTGTTATTTGTGGAATTTGCAAAGCCAAGCTCCACAGTTGTGGTTTAAGCCCTTATGCTATAGTCAGATTGTTCTCAGGATGAGTTTTCATACAAGTATGTTTATGTATCACTATAAAACATTACTCTCGTTTCTAGAAAATTCATTTGAAATGAGTCTTTGGCTTATTGGCTACAGTAATGTCTACATTTTTTACCCTGGTTCATATATGAGTCGTACTGTGATGACTGGGAAAAACAAAGACATTGTACTTTGATGAACAATGCCTTGGAGGTGCAGGTATGTCAAGGCACTTTGCCTTCCATGACCTACTGGGCCTTATGAGATGTGGCCCCACCCTGTGGCTACAACTTCATCTTGCATGATTAGACTCTTTGCTAATCTAAGGCACAAGGATAAGATTGTGCCAGCATTCGCATCTCCCACCATTCTCATCTCCCTTCTTTTATTCCAGTGCTCTGAACTTTTTCCCATTTCATGGTCTTAATTGTTCCTCTGGACCATCAAATGGCTTGTATTTTGTTCAACTGTAGGTCTAATGCTTCTAATGCTTCCTTCACAGAGGCCTTCTCCCTGATCCCTCTACATATCCTCAACCTCTCATTTCTTCTGTACATTTTGAGATGCATTTACTACATGTACTGCATTAGAGTCACAAAAGCCTTGAGACAACACTTTTCTATAGGTTAGGGACTCCATATTCTTGAGGTCTTACAGGCAGCTTCCATTGAGGAGCCTTGGATATAGTTCTTAGAACGACTGTGCTATTTATCATTCAACAAACATTCTATGAGAATCAGGCACTGTGTTAGGCTTTAGAAATATGGCAATGGTTAAGATCATCTCTGCCCTTGATGTTCCTGTATTCTCAAGGTGAAGACAAACAAATTAGGAAATTTTGATGTAGTGCTGAGGACCATAATGGAAGTGATGTATGACTACTACAGGCAGGGCATTTAATGCAAATATGGGACCTCAGGGTGATTTCTGTGGTACAGTGACATTTCATATAAGATCAGAAGGACATTATTACTCAAGTGAGGGAGTCCTAGGAAGAGGTTGTTAGTTCTTCTTAGAAAAGCCTCTGTATGAAAGAATACATGAGATCAGTAAGTTTTGCAGTTAGAATGGCTAAATCACAAGGTTTAAGCAGGAGATGGCTAAGAAATGTGGGTGGGTTTTGCTGCATACGCTCTGGCAAAGTGAGGGAGGCTGTCTTCAGTTGTTTTGTTGTCTGGTTCCTGAAGAAGGGCTTGATTAGTGTCATGCTAGACACAAGGTCCAGAGTGGGATAAATTGTTTGCTTTATCCAGTTGTTAAGTTACTTATTCTCCACGACACTAATACATTAAATCTGTTTCTATGGAAGGCAAAGAGAAGGTTAGTACTGCCTTGCTATTTCATTTGACTTTCATGATAACACCCCATACACAATCTCGCATGTAACAGGAATTATTCCAGAGGACGATTTGCATAGAAGGTCTATTATTTTTCTTATGGAATATATAAAATGGCACTAGATAATACAGTGGATTTTCAAACTTTGCTAATTCCCGATAACAACCTCATGTGTGTTCCAATGTTGAAATTATTTCGCTGTTCATTCTGGGCTTGTTCATTACTTCTGCAACAGTTGGTCTTTATCCTGCTTAATCTGATATGTTAGGTTCCCCAGGTTGTCAGCCTGCATTGTCGTGGTCCTGGAGCTTGGCTACTAGGCAGTATAATGTTGGGAAAATAGCATTTAAGATTTTTTTCCCCCTAAAGCCTTGATCGTGCCTAGGAACACAGACACGTTTTCTTGTGCTAATTTGTAATACCCTGATAACTTGAAACTTTGTTCTTAAGACATCTAAATGCATCTCTGTTATGGGATGAGTATACAGGGTCTATACCCTCCTAAATTATATGTTGGAGCCTTAAGTACCTCAAAATGTGACTATACTTAGTGACAGTGCCTTTAAAAGAATAATTAAATTAAGATGTATAGAAGAAAAAACTAATACATTGGTGAAAGGAATCAATGAGGACACTAAATAAGGAAAGATATTTCATGCTCATGGATTAATATTTTTAAAATGATATAACTCAAAGAAATTTACTGATTCATCATAATCCTTGTCAAAATACCAAGAGCATTCTTCAAAGAATTAGACAAAAAAAATCTTAAAATGTATATGGAACCACAAGAGACCCTAAATAGCTGAAGCAGTCCTGAATAAAAACAACAGGATGAACACATCACACTACCTGACTTGAAAATATACTACAAAGCTATTTTAAGCAAATCAGCATGGCATAAGAACAGACACATTGAACAACAGAATAGAATAAAGAACTCAGATATAAATCCAAGCATGTACAGCCAACTGTTATTTGAAAAGGCACCAAGAATATGCAATGGAAAAAGTACAGTGTCTTTGATAGGTGGTGCTGATAAAACTGGATAACTTTGTGTAGAAGAATATTGGACCTCTATCTGTCTGCATATACAAAAATCAGCTCAAAATAGTTTAAAGACTTAAATGTAAGAGGTGAAACTATGACACTATCGGATGAAAACATAGGAGAAACACATTATGACATTGGTCTGGCCAAAATTTTTTGGATAAGACCTTAAAAGCATATATAACAAAGCTTCAAGTTAAGAAGCTTCTGCACAGCAAAAGAAACAATCAACAAAGTGAAGAGACCACCCATGGAATGGGAGAAAATATTTACAAACTACCCATCTATAAGGGCTTAATAAGCAGAATACGTAAGAAGCTTAAATAACTCAATAAAAAAGTAAATAATCTAATTTAAAAATGTGTAAAAAATCAGAATAGACATTTCTCACAATAAGACATACAAATTGCTAACACGTATGTGAAAAAATACCCACCTCCTAATCATCTGAGAAATGCAGATTAAGACCACAATGAGATAACCCCTCGCCACAGTTTAAATGGCTTTTATCAAAAAAATAGGGAATAATGCATGCTGGCAAGGATACAGAGAAAGGAAAACCCTCCTACACTGTTGGAGGGAATGTAAATTAGTATGGTTACTATGGAAGACTAAAAATAGAATTACCATCTGATCCTGCATTTCCAGTACTAGGTATATATCCAATAGGAAAAAAAATCAATGTATTGAAGAGATATCTGCAGTCTCATGTTTATTTTAGCACTATTCACAATAGCCAAAATATGAAAACAAACTAAGTGCCCATCAATGAAATGAAAATGTAATGAAATAACGAAATAATGAAAATGTGGTATTTATACAAAACAGAATGTTATTCAACAATAAATAAGAGTAAAATTCTGTCATTTGCAGCAATATATAGATATAAAATTGGAGCTCATTAGGTTAAGTGAAATATACCAAACACAGAAAAACAAGTATTTTATGTTCTCACTCATATTTGAAACCTAAAAAAGTGGATCTCTTGAAGCTAGACAGTAGATTGGTAGTTATTGGAGGATAGGAAGGGGCAATGATTCTAACCTCTCAGCATAGGTGTGATAAATGTAGAAATCAAACTCCCTGCATTGATGGAGAGGTAGAAGACTGAGAAGTACCTCATCCATTCCTCTGCCTGAAACAAACAGGATAAATCATCAGTGTAATGTGCTTCCTAGCTCTATCCCCCATCCCATTGTTAAATTCAGAGCTGGAGGTACATACATGTACAAAGAGATAGATTCAGATTTTGCCTCCATGGTATCTGAACATTTTATTAAATATTTTTAAAACATGGCTAGAAGACCCCAAACATTTACTAGTCTTTCAAACACCATTACAGTTTTAATATTCTTTTACCCCCTTTACCTGGGTAAAAATGATCATCCCGTCCTCAATGCCACTCATGCATCCTATACATATCTACATTAATTCTACTGCTATTGTCTTTGCATTAAATGAGTGTTTGTTTCAGTAGATTGCAAGTTACTTTAGGGTAGAAATTGTACCTTACTCATTTCTGTTATCCCCAGTACCTAGCCAGCACCTAGCCTAGATTAGGGAATCAGTAAATGTGTAGTGACTATATTAGTTAAGTGAATGACTGAGTTAGATAATAGATTTTGTTGTAGGAGTATGTTGAGGAAATAGGACCAGAACAGAGGACAGTGGAGTAAACCAGTAATAAAGCAGAATAGTTCACCTAGAACTTAAGGGATCTCTGCCAGAGAGTATAAAAGGAAATCAGTAGGCTTAGAAGTGGCTGGTGGAAACTTGGAGATGGGTTTGTTCTGTTAATTGGAATGTCTTTGTGGAGCAGTTACCAAATAAAACAACTTTTAAAAAAAAAGTGGATCTCTTGAAGCTAGAAAGTAGATTGGTAGTTATTGGAGGCTAGGAAGGGGCAAGGTTGAAGGGTGGAGTAAGAGGAGTTTACTAAATGATACAAATATAGAGTTTGAGGATAAAAGAAATAAGAGCTACTGTTTAATAGACCAGTAGGTTGACTATAGTTTACAATATGTACATTTTTTTATAATTTTATTGAATCATAATTGTGTACATTGGTGCAATCATAGGGCACAATGTGCTTCATATACAATCAGAAATATTTTGATCGTACTGTTATAGATAGCCTTCATGGCATTTTCTTGATCACTATATAAAGA
>CAUYON010194458.1:0-23485 GCA_963573935.1 Arctocebus calabarensis | reverse complement strand
TTTCTTCAGATCGTAGCACTTGAATTAAATCCTTCCTTTGAAACCTGCTGTACTCTCTATGGCCACATTTCTTCCTAGTACATGAAATTCTTTTTTTTTTTTTTTTTTTTTCTGTAGAGTGCCCTCGGTAGAGTGCCGTGGGTCCCACAGCTCACAGCAACCTCCAACTCCTGGGCTTAGGCGATTCTCTTGCCTCAGCCTCCTGAGTAGCTGGGACTACAGGCGCCCGCCACAACACCTGGCTATTTTTCTGGTTTTTTTGCAGTTCGGCCGAGGCTGGGTTTGAACCCGCCACCTTCGGTATATGGGGCTAGCGCCTTACTCACTGAGCCACAGGCGCTGCCCCAATGAAATTCTTTACATATATGGCCAATACTCACTAACATTCTTTACCTTGGGTAGGCATATCGCCTTCAGCTGCAACAGGAATGCAGCATCCAAAATATTTGGAAAAAATGGAGATGATTGAATAAGGTTCAGTCTAGCCAATCTTTGGTAAAATAGTCAACTAATTGCACCTTCAAATTCATGAAGTATTGCATTGATATTCAATATTACACTAAAGAACGCCTTCATTTCTTGTTATAATACTTCTGTCCATGACTGCCACACTGAATGCTTTGTTAATGGAGTCACCTATTTTTTTTCTGCTGCATATTTATTTGTCATGGTCACAATATCAGGAGTTAAGATCATCTGAGAAAAATTGCTGGAAAATATTCAAGTTTAGTTTTTGGTCAAACACTTTGAGGAAGGGTGAATTCCTTTTGTGTGAGAGTCTGGGAACTTTATAAGATCACCCTCACAATAAACCTTCCACATACCTTGTTGGAGGTTGTGTATTATTGTGTTGGTATCTTCCAGCATCTAGTGGAACAGGAAAATCATTGTGTTTGGACAAGGTCTGACAGGGTCAGAAAGGGTTGAAAGCATTATTTGTCAGTGAGTGTCTCTTGTTTTTTCTTTTATTGGCAGTAAGACAGTATTATTAATGCTGCTTCCACTTCTGTCATTTTGGGTTTAAACTCAGCTCCACAGCAGCTCCACTGAAGGCAGATTTTGGTTGGCTTTGAAAAACTTGTTTTCCTTAAGGCTCCATGTGCTTCATGGCTGGCATAACGTAACAGCCTGCAAATCCTGCAGCAGCAATGGCCAGTCCCTCTGCTACCACTGTACTGGCTGTGACTATAGCTGTCAGCAACCCCTGTCTCAAATGAGGGCACAATATGGCCACTGGCCTTTACTGGAAAGTGCTGCAGCAACTGCTGGCAGGCACAGGTCCCAGAGGGAAGTTTTAAAAATGTTCAGGTGCCAGCCTGAGCAAGAGAGAGATCCCACCTTTACTAAATAAAAATAGAAAAGTTAATAGGCCGTGGTGGCTCACATCTGTTGGCCCAGCTATTCAGGAGGCTGAGGCAAGAGGATAGATTGAGCCCAGAAGTTTCGAGATTGCATTGAGTTATGACAATGCCACCGCAGTCTGCAGAGGGTGGGCACAGAGGGAGACCCTGTCAGGTGCTACTCTTGCTTACTACCACCAGTGGCTCCCCACTCCCCTCTTCAGCCACATTGGCCTGTTGTTTCCTCAAGCCTCAACCTGTGGCCTTGCTGTGTTCTGTCTGCCATGCTCTCAACTATGAGAATGGTTTGCTCTCCTGTACCTTCAAAAGTTGCCACCTCAAGGTTCTTCCTCTTTTTTTTTGTAGAGACAGAGCCTCACTTTATTGCCCTTGGTAGAGTGCCGAGGTATCACACAGCTCACAGCAACCTTGCCTCAGCCTCCCGAGTAGCTGGGACTACAGGCGCTCACTACAATTCTATTTTTCTGTTTTGCAGTTTGGCCGAGGCTGGGTTTGAACCGGCCACTTTCAGTATATGGGGCCGGCGCCCTACTCAGTGAGCCACAGGCGCCACCCTTAAGTTATGCTTTTTACTGATCTGCCAGTCCTTTTCCTTCTAACATGATGTATTCTTGATATTTTCCCTGTATTAGAATACAAGTTCCAAGAGGATTGGCATATTTTTGTCCTTAGGACTTCAAATAATTCCTAGTGTATAGTGGGCATGGATCTATTTTTTTTTTTTTCCTTTTTAGACACAGAGTCTCAGTTTATCACCCTAAGTAGAGTGACGTGGTGTCACAGCTTACGGCAACCTCCAAATCCTGGGCTTAGGCGATTCTCTTGCCTCAGCCTCCCGAGTCGCTGGGACTATATGCGCCCACCACAATGCCTGTATATTTTTTTTGTCGTTTGGTCGGGGCTGGGTTCGAACCCGCCACTGTCAATATAGGGAGCCAGCGCCCTACCCACTGACCCATAGGCACCACCGGGCGTGTATCTATTGATATGAATAAATCAATGTTTTCATGTGAATGTATAACATTTTCTTGAATTTAAAAGTACTTGCTATTGAAGAGATAAAATATCTTCTTGATATACTTTGTATCTCCATAACCCTGGTACCCAAATATGAAAATGTTTTTCATATTTTCAAAGAAAACATTCTAAAATTACAAAAATCTAAATATATTAAATCTTCTTGTGGAAACTACTGTGTGAATAAACTCAAATGAATCCCGAAGAAGTCATTTAACAGTCATGATATTCCTTTATTAGTACCAGCTCTTAATTTTTTTTTTACCAGAGCTAAACAATTTAATATAAAAAAATGTCATTTTTTGTTCATACAGTATTTATAAAAAAGTACATAGTGGTTAGTTTTGCAACAATTTGCTTTTAGCCAGATGTCATATCATCATATAAATTCTATGACTGTAACAAATGAGATACGAATAGTATAAATAAAAAGTTTTTATCGTATTTACACTTATATAGAAACTAGCCCAAATGGTGTCCTAAGAAATTAAGTTTACAGTTAAAGTGAAACTGATTCAACATACTGATAGCTTAATGCTTTTTAAAATTTCATATTTTCTATACTAGTTTTGGCTATAATTTTGCATAGAATTACTTATAAAGTATGATAATTCTGCATTTCACATCACAGTAGGAGCTCTTAGTTATAACAGTACAAAAGACACTAGCTCAGAAAAGACAAATCCTTCCAAATCTAGTTTTTCTTAACATCTGGCTTCTTACTTTTGGGAACAAGAAATACATTGCCATCTCTTGTTTGCTGCAGGGAATATTCACTAGGAGAATAAGGTTTTCCATCTTCATCACGTAGCATGCTGAAGACTTCTAGGTATAAGGTGCTGAGTTGCTTTTTCAGTAGATGGAGGCTTTTGTCATTTTCTCCTTTTTCTTTGAGCAATTTTTCTTTTTCATCTTTTAAATGATCTAAATCTTGCTCTAGTTCTACTATATTTTCCAGTTTTCTTTTTCTGCAATTCTGAGCAGCCACTTTATTCTTACCCCTCCTACGTATATCTCGAATTAATGCAAGTTGAGCTTCATTGAACTGCTCTTTGGACATCATTTCATTGAAGTCATCAACAGGAAGGTTAATGATTTTTTCTACAGGGAATGGGATGTGGAGAGCTTTTGCCCTAAGCTCATCTCTTGTGAGATGAGCCTCCAAGCGGCTTGAATGTTTATCCTTTGTGCATGGGGTTTTCCGATGACCAGGGCTTACAGGCAATTCTTTCTTTGGTGTATTTTCACACTGGGCATCATGCGCTGGAGCACTGTGCCAAGATGGTGACAGGGGCTGCCCTGTATCTCCAGAAGAATGTACTGGCTGTGTGTTAGAACCATTCTGTTTGACACTTCCAGGGGCACTATCTAGCTCTTCCATTTCAGAATCACTGAAGCTAAGTGGTGTGTCTCCATAGATGGATGATTCCACTGAGTGTTCTGGTGATGCCATGCTGGGACTTTTGTTCAGTGAAATGCCAGAGTCAGAATCATTGAATTCTGCTGTGTTTTCGGGATGGTTCTGGTTGAAAGCCTTACAAAGTGACAGCTCAGAAAGATCAATGGGCCCACTTAGAAGTTCAGAGAGCGAATGACTTAAAGTAGCAGGTGAAGGCATACTGTTGCTGCTACTGGGCTCTACTATGAAAGCAGAATAAAATTCATCACCAAAATCTGTGTTTACTGTGGCATTTGAATTTAATGAGTTCACTGTCAACTGGCTGGGGTCTTCTGTGGAGAGGATGCTGCTGAAGGAATCCTCAAAATCATTAAGAAAATGTGGACTGCAATTATCTACATCTTTGTCCAATGATGGGATAGATGAGTAAAAATGATAATTGTTGTCAACTTCTGTGAGTTTGGCTTCTGGACTTGGAACCATGGGAGTCTCAACCAGCTTGTCATTTTCAATATTAAGACACTGCACAGAAAAGAAATTTATCCTATATAAATCAAGGTTCTATATATTTTTTCAAAGTATATATACACACACATTTTTTTTAAATGCGGTTTTTTGGCCGGGCCTGGGTTTGAATCAGCCACCTCCAACATATGGGGGTGGCTCCCTACTCCTTTGAGCCACAGACACTGCCCAATTCAAAAGTATATTTTTAATAGCTGATAATCCACATCTGATGGTAAATTTAGGTAAATTCTCCTTACCCATATTCTCTCCAAGCTGTTCTATAATTTTTAGAGATAGTTCCCATTTCCAACATATATTTTCAGAGTTCCTAGATCAAGCTTTAGGTTTCTAAAGTTCTATCCTCAAGAACATCCAGCACATTTAACTAGCATGGGTAGCTGTCATGACCAATTTAAAAGCACCCTCAAATCCTTCCTATAAGTAGGTAGTATATAAATAATAATCAGAATATTTTGGAATAATCAATTATTCCAAAAGCAATCAATATAAAATAGCATCTTCAGTATTACATTAGGATCTTAGTTACCTGTAATTCTGGAATGGATAATAGCTCCTCCCAAACTTGCTCAATGTCTTGCTGCATATTGTCTAAATCAGTGGCTATCTGAGCAACAGGCATTTCAGGTGACTGAGTCTGATTAGAAGCAACAAAGACTGAACTCTCGATGTGGCTGGGAATATCAGGAACAAGTGATTGAAATGTAGCTGAAGAGACCTGAAATTGACAAGGCATGTATCTATGTTTTATGAGTCCACACCACCAGGGGACCAGTAAGCTCCCTCTCACATACTTTCTTTCTTTCTTTCTTTCTTTCTTTCTTTATTTTTATTGAATTATAGCTGTGTACATTAGTTCAATCATGGAGTACAGTGTGCAGGCTTCATATACAATTTGAGATATTTTCATCCACCTGTTCGACATAACATTTGTGAGATTTTCTCATTTACTATGTGAAAACATTTGTGTTCTGCATTTAGTAGTCCTCTCACATACTTTAAAGTGCAGTCAGCTGCAGTTCTGTCCATTATGGCCCCTATTTGTATAAAATGAAATAAATCTTTTTTTCCCCCCACCCAACCAACTCCAGATTCTTCACTGGCTTAAGATTTAAGTTATATATATCTAGTATTTGGAACTCAAATACAGATTTGTTAAAATTGTTAATTGTACAAATTGTGCTCTTCACTCACCAAAAGCTTTTAGTTACCTATCATACATGAATTATTTGTTTCCATGATTATGTTGATCCATGTGTCTGGCTATATAGTAGGTTTGATTTGATTTGTATTTTGATTTTGTATGAAGGTCTGTTTTTATTTTTTATTTTATTTTTGGGACAGAGTCTCATTATGTCTCCCTTGGTAGAGTGCCGTAGTGTCACAGCTCACAGCTACCTCAAACTCTTGGGTTTAAATTGATTCTCCTGCCTCAGCCTCCCAAGTAGCTGGGACTACAGGCACCCCCCACAACACCTGGCTATTGTTTTGTTGTCATTGTCATTGTTGTTTAACAGGTAGGAGCCAGGTCCAAACCCCCAATTCCCAGTGCATGTGGCTGGTGCCCTAACCAGTGAGCTATGGGCGCCGATCCATGAAGTTCTTTTTTTAAAATGTAAAGTTATCCATAGGCTAAGGTTTCCTTGACAAACGATTTATCTGATAAAAATGTCCTCTCAAGTTTTTTTTTTTTCAATTTTCTTTTAAATGGAGACCAATTCAAGGAACTTATATAGGATTATGTTTGATGTAGTTTTGCTATTAACCAAATGTTATATACCTCATTGTCATCTACAAATGGGAATGTCTCTGCCAAAAGCTGCATGCAGTCATCAAAGTACAAAGCATCTGGTTTGGGAATGTGGGCAACCTAGATAAAAGGCAAAGACATAAAGGAAGAAAAAGTTGTTAAATGTCCAAGCTAAAGACTGTATATATCAATGTTTATAAAATGTTTAAAATTGTTAAATATTTCTCTTATTTCAGAAATGAGTTTCTGCACAGACTCAAAGCATACTACTGGGTCCAAATCTTAGCTTCCACAATTTTTTGAGTGATCTGGGAAAACTATTTAACCTTTGTGATCTTCAGTTGCTCAACTGTAGATAAAATGGGGATAGGTACCTAATCCATACAGTAGTTACACTGATTAAATCAGTCCTCCAAACAGTGCCTTCCACAGTAGCATAGTAAACCTTAGTACTAGTTCCTCTGCCACTGCTGTTGCTACTGTTTGATCCTTACAGGATGTTTCTAGAGTTTTCAAAATCCTTTCATGTAGTTTATGTCCTCCCATTCCTTAGGACAACATCAGAGGTAAGAAGGTCAGGTACTGAACTCATTAGGAGGCTAAGGATGGGAAGTAGACTTGGGAAGGTAAGTAGAACAGTAAAAAGCAAAGCTGCAGCTCATATCCAGATATTTTAACTCCGTGGTCATGGTTCCCTGAAGCACTGCCATATACCTTCCCAAGAACTGAGCACTCTGTACCTGGGAATAGTTGGCAGATCCACTGGTTTCTGACTGGATGTGTTGAGCTGGCTGAATTGGTAGGAATTCACCTGTTTCTTCATCTAGTTGTAACTGAGCAAAAAAGGCTTTCTCTTGCTCCTTTTGGAGTTGTTCTTGTCTTTCTTTTTCAAGTTTTTTCTGTTTTTCCAGCTCATACTCCTTCCGTCGCTGACTGAAATCAAATACTTCTCGACTTACCCCGAGATCTATATCTTGCCTCCAAAGTATGTCAATCAAATCCATGTCCTGTGTTTAAAACAAAAAGAGAAGGAGAGAGACCTTAGTTAAACTGGTTTTTATTTTTATTTATTTTTGAGGCAGGGTCTCACTTTGTCACCCTCAGTAGAGTGCTGTGGTGTCATAGCTCACAGCAACCTCAAACTCTTGGGCTCAAGTGATCCTCTAGTCTCAGCCTGTCCAGTAGCAATCCACCCGCCTCAGCCTTTGTTAAACTGGTTTTTAAATGGCAAATACCACATAAATTAATTCACTTTATGCCGCTGTTCATTGTGGGGAATGGGGAGATTACAAACAAAATCTGAATGAGAAAACAGATCTAATGTTCTAGAAGAGCACAGTTAATTCCATTCAATGAATCTATTCATTAAGAACAACAAACAACCCACAAACACAGCCATCCATTCTAATCACTTACAACTTGGATCATTAATGACCTGGTGATGATAGAGGTCACTAACGGGCACAGTTAAAATGCTGCCTGTAATATGTTTGAATTAAAAGAAATTCCACAGTTGTTTTAATGAAATATAGAAATTAGGGCAAGGGCTCCAAGCCACTGGCTTATTAACAGAAATGGGGTTTGGAAAACATTACTGAATACATGGGATGTTCTTTAAACCTGCACAGCAAATACCAGTTTATAGAGGGAACCCCTCCAAAGTTAAACTATGAATCTAACAGTTGTGAAGTATTACCATTTTTTAGAAAAAGCCAGAGTCTCACTCTGTCTCCCAGAGTGGGGTACAGTGCAGTGGCATGATCAGAGCTCGCTGCAGCCTTGAACTCCTGAGCTCAAGTGATCCTCCCACCTCAGCTTCCCAAATACCTGGGACTACAGGTGCCCACCACTGAGCCTGGCTAATTAAAAAAAATTATATATATATATATAATATAATATATATATAATATATATAATAATATATATATATATATATATATTTTAATAAAGATGGGGGTCTCACTATCTTACCCAGGCTAGTTAGTCTTGAACTCCTGGCCTCAAACAAACCTCTCTTACATTAGCCTCCAACAGTGATGGATTACAGGCAAAAGCCACCAAACCTAGCCTTGCTATTCTTTGATCCTTTCCAGGCTAGATTATCTGCCCACCATTATTTTTTGCTATTCTTGTCTCTGTGGCTCATCTATTAAATAATTTCCTTTTGACTTGGGTTTTAGTTCCTGAGGTATGAACAAGGTGGGAAGAGAAGAGTTGTCTATTAACTACCAAAATGTTGGGAAAGAGATAATAAGGACCAAGCAGGTTCCTTCTTGAGAAATCATCGATAAACCTCTTTTAAAAGAAAAATCACTCCAGGGAAGTGAGTGAAGGTTATTGCATTTTAAGATACTAAAAGAAATCTTACAAAGAAGAAATGGATTTGATTTAGTAAAAGACATATGGGAGAGAATTTATATGACCTAGCTAGGCCTGGGAAGCACATCCAGGTTTTCCTAACTAAAAATGTGTTGAAAGTTGTTTTTCTGACTGTTAACTTTACTTGACGGCACACAGATCACTATGAGAAAGTAGTAGCTTTACTGGAGGACAGCGGGGATTGTAACTACTAGTCTACATGCAAATTAGAAGATAAGAGTTTCACTGAATGTTAGTGGCTGTGGTGGTAATACAGGGGGTACATACACTTTTACATATACTTTTTATTTTATTTTATTTTTGAGACAGAGCCTCAAGCTATCACCCTGGATAGAGTGCCGTGGCATCACAGCTCACAGCAACCTCCAATTCCTCGGCTCAAGCGAGTTCCTTGCCTCTGCCTCCCAAGTAGCTGGGACTACAGGCGCCCGCCACAACACCCGGCCATTTTTTGGTTGCAGCCGTCATTGTTGTTTGGCGGGCTCAGGCTGGATTCGAACCCCCCAGCTCAGGTGTACGTGGCTAGCACCTTAGCCCATTGAGCCACAGGTGTTGAGCCATACTTTTCATTTTTTGAGATTGGGTCTCTCTCAGTCAACCAGGCTAGAATGCAGTGGCACAATCATAGTCTGCTGTAGCAAAAAACTCCTGGACTCAAGCAATGCACCTGCCTCAGCCTCTTGAGTAGTTAGCAGCACAGGTATGTGCCACTACACCCAGCTAATTTTTCTATCTATTGCAGAGACAGGGTCTAAGACCACTATGTTGCTGAGGCGGGTCTCAAACTGATCTCAAGTGATCCACCTCAGACCCTTAAAGTGCTAAATAAAATTACAGGTGTGAGTTACCTTCAGCCTTAAAATAGAGGGTGCCAAAAAATGTATACACATTTTGAAAGGAAAAAAACTACTGTAGTACTCAAGTCATGTTTGACTTCTGCAATTACAAGATGTCCTCAACGTTGACTTGTATTCATCCTATAGTATCAGTATATACTGAATATTTTAACAGTTTTTTCCCTTAAAATGTGCACACATTTTCTTAGCACCCTCTGGATATGTTTATGTACATACGTACATCCGTTCAGTTGCCATTCACAGTTCCTGCTGACTTCAAGGCATAGCTCCAAAACAATTCACTATGTTTTTGTTTTTAATTTCCCATAACATGACCAGAAGAGGACTCCCTGATTTTTGTACAATCAAGAAAAATAAAACACGAAGCATTATTTGGATCAGATCTTGAGTATCCTGTTCCTGTTATCAGGTCTGAAACTGCTGGGCCATGGAAGACTGAATGGCTCCTAGATAGCCCTAGCTTCCTTTCTCCAACAGGAATGCCACCAAATGGTGTTTCCAAGGATAACATCTAGTTCTTAATCAAGCCAGGGGCATTCAATGCAATCATAATAGGACTAAAACAGGTTTCGAACTGGTGAGAGGTTTACCTATGTATTTTTAAAGTTGATGATTATGGAGGGTTTATTCTTGCTATGACAGATCTCTAAAAGAAAATAACTTGTTAAAAAAAAAAAAGCTTAGTTTTAAACAAACATTTTGAATTCATTCATCGCATTCTGATTAAGATTAGCATGCAGCGGGCCGCACCTGTGGCTCAAAGGAGTAGAGCTCTGGCCCCATATGCCGGAGGTGGTGGGTTCAAACCCAGCCCCGGCCAAAAACTGCAAAAAAAAAAAAAAAAAAAAAAAAGATTAGCATGCAGCAACAATGGGTTTCTTGTCATAGCCTTAATGTGTCATGTTGTGTTACTCAGATTTCACATGCTTCAGAAAGAAAAATCCTGCAGAGGTTTGGTGTTTTATGAAACATACAAACGTTTATATTGAAAAAGAAAAGTTTGTTAACCTAAGACTCTGTTGGGGAAGCCCACAGGCGCAGTGCTGTGCTCTGTGCTAAACTAACAGGCAGCAAGCATTTCCTGTCAGGAGCCTTGTGACTAGGCACATGACTGGTTCCAGAAACGAGCCACTCTCTACAAAGCTCACTCATCATCTAAGAGGAAAAAATAGTCTAGGTGGAGCCCGTAACAAACAAGAACATGACACTGGACGGTAGGGAAGGGAAGTTCCTGAGGAAGAACTAAAACTGCTCTTCTGCGTAGAAATGCGAGGCTTTGAGGAAGGGCAGCTGACTGACCCCTGAAAGTCCCCCTAGGAGGAAGGCCTTAGTGCAAAGTCTCAGATAAGTAGGCTTTGCGGAGAGAGAGGAGAATGGATGGTTTGTACAGCACTCCCAACAGGTATTTCCTTACAAATGGTGGAAAGTTTCCCAAGGCCAACTCAACTCTGGCTGTGGAACAAATGCCGCCTGCCACTTAGTGTCTGAATTTTTTTTGCTGTTGTCCTTTAGTGATTCCTAAATGTGTTCCAAATTATGTTGCTAGTTTGGCTTAGACAAAAGACGATTTAATAAGAAACAAATATTGGACAATTCATGTTGTATCACCATCTGGCCTAACAGAAATATTCATTTAAATTGTATATATCATCACGTGCCATCTGGCTGTTATACATTTTATGGGAAATCTTAAGTTGGACAATTAACTGATACCACTTTAAAACAAACATCTCCGTACCAGGATAAACAAAGAAAATATGTCTTGAGCAGAATCCATGCTAAATTAAATTGCAAGCCAATTTTAGTGGCTTCAACAAACCAGCATTTATCATGTTCAGATGATCAAAAAAACCAGAAAATGTAAAAGCAAGGATAACATGATCTCTGTCCTAAATTAAAGCTATTTAGTAAACAGAACTTTGGAAAAGTATTTGAAATGAAAAATAGAATACTTTCTTTTACATACTTAAATGTGTAAATAGGATTGTACCTCCCAAAGACCATTATTCCCCTTTCCCTCTCTCACCCTCTTTTTTGGCCTGAAAGTGACTGAACGGTGGTGGGAGGTTTCCTTCTAAAGGTAAGTTTCACCAATAAACTGTTAAGAAGTAAATTGTAGGGTGGCGCCTGTGGCTCCAAGGAGTAGGGCGCCGGCCCCAAATACGGGAGGTGGCCCATATATGGGAAGTGGTTCAAACCCGGCCCTGACCAAAAAAGTGCAAAAAAAAAAAGCAAATTGTATATATTACTAACTTTGTAAACAGAAAACGAAAATTGATCCTTGTTTCTTATTGTATAATAAAGTTAAGATGCCTTAGTTACTTTGTTTTAAAAACATGTATTCTGGGGGGATGGGGTCATGGTGTGCAGCACACCTCTTGAGGATGGGATATAATTATCAGAGGGACTCTATCTAACAAATGCAATCAGTGTAACCTAATTCTTTGTACCCTCAATGAATTCCAAACAATAAAAAAAAAATTGAAAAAAAAAACCCTTGTATTTCTGTTAAGAAAATAATCTTTTTTTTTTTTTTGAGACAGAGCCTCGAGCTGTCGCCCTGGTTAGAGTGCTGTGGCATCACAGTTCACAGCAACCTCCAATTCCTGGGCTCAAGCGAGTCTCCTGCCTCCGCCTCCCAAGTAACTGGGACTACAGGCGCCCGCCACAACGCCCGGCCATTTTTTGGTTGTAGCCGTCATCGTTGTTTGATGGGCCCGGGGGCTGGATTCGAACCCGCCAGCTCAGGTATACGTGGCTGGCGCCTCAGCCCGTTGAGCCACAGGCGTCGAGCTAAGACAATAATTTTAACTTTAAAGTTTAATCCCATGAGATCTCTCCATCCAAATATTAATTAATAGCATTCAGAATCTAAGTTACATTTGCTTATATTTTTCTTTCATACATTTTACTGTCTATATTGTAACCGGTGAATGTACTATTTACCTAAAAGCTAAATCTGGTTTAATACATTTTGCCACAGAGCTGCCCAAATATTTTTTAATAAAACAAGATGGAATATTAATCATATCCTACCATCTAGATCAGTGGTTCTCAACCTTCCTAATGCCATGACCCTTTAATACAGTTCCTCATGTTGTGGTAACCCCCAACCATAAAATTATTTTTGTTGCTACTTCATGAAGAAGCAAATCAAGACCTTTCTAATCAAATTAAAACTTATAGGAAGCTACAAGAACAATTAAGAGCATGTTTGAATTTTGAAGAAGTGATAAAATTACAAAGATCTCCCTGATTTACAAGGCTCTACTTTGCAATCATGATTTCTTACTAAAGTAAAATGACACCAAACAGATGTGTTTTTAAAATACATCTTGCTGATGACTCTGACCTTTCAGAAATATCTACCTATTTACTTCTCAATGGCTTCCCTCCCACCCTACATTACAATGCAGGTAAAGCAGTGCCAAGTGTTTCATCAGTGAGAATTCCAGGGAAGGTGGATGATAGGGCATTCAATTACTTTCAGTTTACTGGACCGATTTGCTAACTCTTGCTTCTGTTGCTACAGTAATTGTAAAGTAGGTGATTAGAAAATACAGAATCAGGCTCCGCGCCTGTGGCTCAACGGGCTAAGGTGCCAGCCACGTACACCTGAGCTGGCAGGTTCAAATCCAGCCCGGGCCTGCCAAGCAACAATGAGGCTGCAACCAAAAAATAGCCGGGCGTTGTGGCGGGCGCCTGTAGTACCAGCTACTTGGGAGGTGGAGGCAAGAGACTCGCTTGAGCCCAGGAATTGGAGGTTGCTCTGAGCTGTAATGTCACAGCACTCTATCCAGGGTGACAGCTTGAGGCTCTGTCTCAAAAAAAAAAGAAAATACAGAATCAGAATGCTGGAGATGAAAGGAGCTAAGTTTATTTGCCAAGTTGATTTCTGTGTAACTACAGCACTATTTAAAAAAATAACTGGCCTAGCAACATGTTATAAACATCAGAAGAGACTCTTTAATGGGTAGAAAGTTACCACTAACCCGAGGTTTTCCTCCTAGAGAAACCTTACTAAGCATTATTTCCCCAATTTTGAACAGCTAGAGATTTTTAGCAGCATACAAATTGCCAAATACACAGCAAGAAAAGAGTTATTCAACCAATTAAAACCCTAGATCACAAATTTACCATTCCCTAGGCTATAGAACCACCTTTCTACTGTTTTTTCCTACTAGAAAGCAAGCCAGTTTCTTCAGTCTGGCAAGTTATTATGTTCAGACATTTTTATGGCCTGCTTCCTATTCACAAACAAGTTTCTCAGCAGTGACTCAATCTACGAAATATGATCCAGCCAGTTTACTGGAACTCTCAACCATCACACTTGTCTGTAAATTGCAAAACATGATGCAAAGATAAAGTAAAACTGGAAAGTAAAGAGAGTAGGACTTGGGTTATTTTCTCAAGAGGAACACACGTAGTTAGGTCAAAGAGGGATCAGAAGGAACAGTTAATTTCCAAAACAACAGGTGATACCACCTGCTACAAAAAGTACAGAGCACTGACTTCTCCACAAGAGGTTTCAAACCTGCATCCCAAGAGTTATTTTCTAGTTGATTGTATTTAAGCAGAATACTGCTGCTAGGCTTCAAAGGACTTATGCAAGGGTTTTACTACTTTGCTGAATGAATGGCTTGATTTGACAGGCAAACTTTCGGATACATTATTCTAATGTCTTTCCTATTTTTGAATAAGTCATGTATGTTTTCAGTGCTAAATGCTGTCCTTCATACAGGAAAGGAACTTCTCACCTTTGTGATAAAGTCTTTTGCTGTTAGAATGATCCAATCCTCCTTACCCCACAATATTGCCAACAGAACCTTCAGGAACACTGGATCCCACTCCTAACCTACATGGAAACTAAGTAGGTGTGAACTCACCAGGCGGCTCGGATATCCACCTGGAGGTTAAACCCCCCTTGCTGCCCATCCTGGTGCACTCTCTTCGGGGGTCGGAGGATGGGGGAAAGTCCCCTGGAAGGGTGGGTGCGATTGCTCTCTACATGGACTCTCTACATGTGTTTCTGCCACTTCTAACCCTCCAAGTTATCCTTTACCCCCCTTTTGTTCTGGCTTTTCTAAAAAGAAATTATTATTATTTTTTTTTTTTTTTGAGACAGAGCCTCAAGCTGTCACCTTGGGTAGAGTGCTGTGGCATCACAGCTCAAAGCAACCTCCAATTCCTGGGCTCAAGCAAGTCTCCTGCCTCCGCCTCCCAAGCAGCTCCTCCTACAGGCGCCCGCCACAATGCCCAGCCATTTTTTGGTTGCAGCTGTCATTGTTGTTTGGCGGGCCCGGGCTGGATTCGAACCCGCCAGCTCAGGTGTACATGGCTGGCGCCTTAGCCTTTTGAGCCACGGGCGCCAAGCCTAAAAAGAAATTATTAATTCAATCTTTGAGGTCCTTTTCAGATGTGACTACTATAATTAGCTAAAAATAAGAAATCAGGTCAGTCACATGGGTTTGGGGACTGAGTACTAAATGCTGTTTTTTGCTTCCAGACAGAGACCTTGTGTGCCCATGGTAGTGATGGTGGGGATGAATTTCTGATACATATATTTGTATAATCTATATTATATACAGATTATAGAACCCTTAGGGTTTTAGGGTTTTTTGGTAAAACAAAAGAACCTGTTACAATAGAACATGGAATCTGTTTGATTTTTGGAGTGTATGAACTATTTCCTGAAATAGTAAGTTACTAACGGCTAAAACTTCATTCTATCAGAATGGTGGTAGCTATAAAAGTGGTGATCAAGATCAACTAGGTGAGTGTACATACTACCCTAAAGGGATCTTTAATCCATCTACCATCCACACTTACATACTGACTTGTCAGGTGCCATGGATACCAACATGAGTGACAGATGGTCTCTGACCTTAGCTATGAGACAACATGATGAGAAGCATGTAGGACCCCAGGTGACATGAAGTTACCACTACTCGTACACAGAAAGCCCTCACTAGAGAAGGTGATGACTGCCATAAAGCACACCAGGCATGACTGTCTGAACATGCAACACTTATGCAAAGGTTAAACTGCTTTCCAAAAGCCTTGCCCAAGTGAGCACTTGAAAGCAAAGGAGGTTATGGAGGTAGTGAGAACACAAAACATAAATACATCCTCACTCTCTTTATGTAATCTCGGTCCCCACCCCCACGCTGTCCTCCAGGCTCCAATTCTCTAGCTGAAGGAAAATTCTCCCATGCCAGCAGACTTCCTAGAGATTTCCTCCTCACGATTGGACTTTTTGGTCAGTATGAGTCATCCATCTGTGCTAAGGTGGAAACTACTGTTCATGCCATAGTGTCATGGGACGCTGGAACTGCGAGGGACCACAGGAATCACCCAGACAGCCCTTCACATTTTGCACATAATGAAACAGGCCTAGAGGAGGAAATAACCAATGGTCCACCTTTCTAATTTTACAACTTTTGCCAAGTTATTTGGTAGAAGGGGAAAGATACATCTTTGCTTCATTTTAATTCTTTTTAAATTAGCATCTCTTGCTCTGGCCTGCGGGCCTCACAGGTACATAACATCTTCTGTTACAGCTGCTGTTTGAATACTTCATGGTTTACACCCATTTTCATGGGTGGTTTTTGTTTGCGCTTCACTACATTAGCCTGAGGGAGGTGGTTCTGGTATTGTGATCTTTATTTCTAGAAGAATGCACTGAGGCTTAGAGGGATCAAGCAACCTGTGAGTTTGGCAAATAGTAGAACCTGGACTTGGAAGTCTGCCCTCTGGACCCTAAGACCTGCCTGACCCAGACAACGTCAGAGGAAAATCAGGCCAACTTACTTGCATAAGGAGAGTTTAGCACTGACATCAATCTTCCCATAAATCTGATGTTTACCACCTATTTATATGTCTTAATATTATTATCATTATTTACAATGGTCTAACTAGATTGTTAACTCTTTTAGAGCAAGATGAAGGCTTTTTAGAAAACAGATAATAGCCAGGTGTTGTGGCGAGGGCCTGTAGTCCCAGCTATTTGGGAAGCTGAGGCAACAGAATCACTTAAGCCTAAGAGTTTGAGGTTGCTGTGAGCTGTGACAACACAGCACTCTACCCAGGGCGACATAGTGACACTCTGTCTCTCCCCTCCCCCCCAAAAAAAAGAAGAAAAGAAAAGGCAGAACTTAAAAAAAAAATAGAAAGCAGATAACATATGTATATAGTATTAAATTTAAAAGTTGCCAAAGTAATCTCCCAGTTATCCTCACCAAACCAACTGCTGGTATCAGGTTTTTTTCCCCCCTTAGGAAGATGTTCCATTAAAAGCACACACAGACACCCAAAATAGCATATAATCATAGTGTTCCACACTTATTTACCCCCTTTAATAGATTTTAGATGTGGTTCTCCATCAGGACACGGAGATGTCTCATTATTTTTAGTGAATGGACAGTATTTTGTTATACAGATGTACCATAAATATTTCAAATATAATTATTTAATCAGTCTCCCATTTGACTTTTGTTTCTAATCTTTTTACGATTACAAATAATGTTATAATGAATATCCTTATACATAAATAATTTCATAAACGTGAGTATATCTGTGGGATAAATACTTAGAAGTGGAGTTGCTTGGTCAAAGAGTACGTGCAGAGGCTCAGTATGTCCTTTGGTAGAGTGCCGTGGTGTCACAGCTCACAGCAACCTCAAACTCTTGGGCCTAAGGGATTCTCTTGCATCAGCCTCCCAAGTAGCTGGGACTACAGGCATCCACCACAACGTCCAGCTTTTGTTGTTGTTGTTGTTGTTGCATTTGTCATTGTTATTCAGTGGGCATGGGCCAGGTTCAAACCCGCCAGACTCGGTGTATGTGGCTGGCGCCGTGACTATGGGCGCCAAGCCAAGTATGTGTAATTTTAATTATGACAGATACTGCCAAACAGTGCTACCCAAAGGTTGTATCTTTTACACTCCCACCAACAATGCGTGAAGAGTACCCATTTCCCCACACCCATGTCCTTCACATCTGGAGTCATATTGGCATATGGTACCCACTCAGTAAGTACACGTTAACCATTTGCACAAGGTCTCCTGTATTAATTCCAGAATCATTTCAAAATTGGGTACTTCCCACTATCTTTTAGCAATGAAACTAAGGCTAAAGAAAGGAATAAACTTCACATTCCCACAAGTGTCAGCCAGCAAATGGTATTTCTTTAACCACCAGTGCAACCCCAGCCATGCTCCAGCCAAGCTAACTTTGGTTTGTGCCTTTGAAGTTGGTAGCACATTTTGCAGAGCAAGAAAGGGACAAGAACTGTAGAGGCCCAGGAATCCACAGATAAGACAGGTTAGGCAAAGTCTCAGACAGGGGGAACTCAAGAGTGACAGGCAAAATCAGCAACCTCAGATTTTCTTACTGACAACGTAGACTTTTAAAGGACAAAGCAAACCTATGGCTCCTTAAAGACCAGGAAAAAGCATTCTTTCTAAGGATGTGCCATTCATCAACAGTTGTTTGCTGGCCATTACCGTATGTTTAGAACACTCAACTAAGGAGAACTGAGGGTGATCTTCAAGGCAACAATCCAAACCCCAAGTTTATAAGTGAGGACCCTAATGCGGAGATGCTAAAGGGGGAAATGGCCCCAGAGCTCCAGTGACTGTGCAGAATCCAGAGGTGGTGATCTGGTCAACATAACGCAAATTAGATTTCAAGCTAGACATTTCTATTATAATGTCTATTACTTAAAAACTCATTCAATATTAGGAATGACTTGGAAAATAGACCCTTACAAAAGTGTAGTGTGCTTTTCGACCCTGTAACCAAATTAATGGCTCGTGAAATTCTGTCACTAGAAAACTGCCCAATGTCTCACCTGTACTCTTCTTTAGAGGCCTTTCCTTCCCCTACCTGCAAGTCCTGCATACTGTGTGGTTTTCTGAGACTGTGCCCTTGCTTAATACAGTAGCAGTAAGAGCCTGCAGTTCTTCTTCAGGCAAATCATCACTACTGCCAAGCCTTAGGTGTTGGACATCTCAGAGCAAAAATGGCTCAAAACTAGTGTGGATGCCCGAGTACTCCCAAATCACGGAGTCATGGTCATGTACCCACTAAATGCACATTTCTGACTAACTCGTCCAAGGGCTCACCAAAACCTAAGTATGACCCAAGAAATAATTCTCTAGTCCTTGGAAAAAGAAAGCCCTTGGAGATGTCAGCCCTTGTATCTATCATGTTTTAAGGGCACAAAATACTTTCACTTGCATCATTCTGTCATTTAATTCTCTCACTACTCCATGTGAAGATCAGTGAGATGAAATCAAGATGAAGGTTAAATGCCAAAGGTCACACAGCTCATGAGCTCATCAGGTGTGGCAAACCCAGCACCACTCAAAATCTCATGAACACACTCATAAATCTAAACTGCCATTCATTAATTCATAATACCTCCATTTCCTGTCTCACACTCCTCAAAAAACAAATTAAAATTCCAGTTTGCTCTAAGAGTGTTCACTGTGGTTGGTGGTGGTATCTTTCCTTAAATCGGTTTTGCTATACTTCTAAGAAAACAACACTATAAAAGAGGCCTGAACTGTTTTTTGTTTTTTTTTTGAGACAGAGCCTCAAGCTGTCACCCTGGGTAGAGTGCTGTAGCATCACAGCTCACAGCAACCTCCAACCTCTGGGCTCAAGAGATTCTCCTGCCTCCACCTCCCAAGCAGCTGGGACTACAGGAGCCCACCACAACGCCCAGCTATTTTTTGGCTGCAGCTGTCACTGTTGTTTGGCGGGCCGGGGCTAGATTTGAACCTGCCAGCTCAGGTGTATGTGGCTGGCGCCTTTGCTGCTTGAGCCACAGGCGTCGAGCCAGGCCTGAACTTATAAATGATTTCATACAACCTTAACTAAATAATAAACACATGAAGCTCTCAGTCTTGTCTCCAAGAACAAAAGCTGTGGGTCTGTTTTTAAAAATCTCTGGCTTTGGGGAAAAGTCGTCTTAAATATGAAAGCCAGCTGTATGGAATTTTCCAAAGTAAATGCTCATACGAAGCGTGGGAATTATTTTTTACCTTATTACTATTCTCCATGAACGTATTGTTACACTGCCCAACAAAAATACATGTCACACATAAATGATCACACTGTCACTGGCAAGCATACCACACAGAAATTTTTTCATTAGCACCTAAAATAACTGTTTTTTTTTTCGGTCTGAGATAGGGTCCGCTCTGTTGCCCAGGCTGGAATGCAGTGCATCATAGCTCACCGCAACCTCAAACCCCTGAGCTCAAGTGATCCTCTAGCTTCAGGTTCTTGACTAGTTGAGACTTACAGGTGCATGCTACTGTGCCTGGCTAAGCTTTTTTCGTTTTTTTGTAGAGCCAGCTCTTGCTATTGCCTAGGTTGGTCTCCAAGGCTCCTCCTGCAGTGATCCTCCTGCTTTGGCCTTGCAAAGTGACAGGATTACAACTGAAAGCCACCATACTGGCCCAATAATTGCTTTTTTTTTTGAGACAGTCTCACTTTGTTGTCTTCAGTACAGTGCCTGGCATCTTATCTCACAGCAACCTCAAACTCTTGGACTCAAGCCATTCTCTTGCCTCAGCCTCCGAGTAGCTGGGACTACGGGCCTCCGTCACAATGCCTGGCTGTTTTTTTGTAATTGTTGTCATTGTTGTTTAGCAGGCCCTGGCTGAGTTTGAACCCACCCGCCCGGTGCATGTGGCTGGCGCTCTAACTGCTGAGCTATGGGCACCGAGCCTGTTTTAACCCTTTTAATAAGAGGAGTTATTCTGTAAAATGTGAATCGGTCAAAAGCCCACTCCAAAGAATCCAGAAGGCCACATGTGGCCCTAACGTTGCAGGTTAAACGGCCAGCATTTAGCACGTACTTTTTATGTGCTCAGCACTATTCCAAGCACTTGTATACTGTACTTTATTCATACCCCAACTCCCCTCAGCGGGTAGTAGTGTTGCCATTGCCATTTTGGAGTACAGAGCACGGAGAGGTTAATAAGTACTTTGCTTGAACACCTCCATAAATGGTGACAGGGAGATCCAACTGAGGTTTACCTTACAGAACCAGAGCTCTCTGGGGTGGCGCCTGTGGCTCAGTGGGTAGGGTGCCGGCCCCATATACTGAGAGTGGCAGGTTCAAGCCCGGCCAAACTGCAACAAAAACATAGCCGGGCGCTGTGGACGGCACCTGTAGTCCCAGCTACTCGGGAGGCTGATGCAAGAGAATCGCCTAAGCCCAGGAGTTGGAAGTTGCTGTGAGCTGTGATGCCACAGCACTCTACCGAGGGCAAGAAAGTAAGACTCTGTCTCTAAAAAAAAAAAGAACCAGAGCTCTCATCCACTCAAATGACACACGCTTTCACTTCAGAATAACCGAGGCCTCCTGAGGGAGGCTGTGTGTTGCAGCGGAAAGCAGTCTGACTGAGGAAACCCCTCTAACCTCACAGTACTGTTCTGTATTGGAAAGACAAGATAATTCACATATATTTTGCTCCTTCAAAATATAAAGGACAAATATGAATATTATTAATATATTCAACTCCTGCTGTAGATGTCAAATGACTATGAGAAGCATCTACTTTTTCAGGCTTCTGGGTCTAACCACTATATATAAAATAGACGGCGAGGTGATAACTTGTTTAGGTGTCAGACATTTGTGTGGCAACAACAAAGGGCAGTTAAATGTAAAAAATGTATAGCTGTGTCATCTCCCTCAAGGCTCTTAAAAGGTTTTTCTTTCCCTTCATCACTTTGCCTGTGTTTTTTTTTTAATAGCCAAAGTTAGGGTGGTTACTACATTAAAATGGGGGTTGGGAGCTAAGAAGAGGACACGGCCACACTGGCAGGCTCCATCCATGTTTGGACGCAGCCTTCATTTACTAGTGCGTGTCTACTCCCCAAACCACCTGGACCCCAGAGCTCCAGAGTAAAGGAGTGGATCTGAAAGGGACTTCTAAAAGTGGTTTAAAAATTCTCGTTAAGTACAAGGCACCTGGTGGACAGGCTGGAGGGCCCCTCAGAGGAGCCTGGACAGCATGTGGGGCCTCTGGTGTTCTGGGGTGCATGTAAGGCCTCTGTGCCACCCTGAGGAAGAAAAAGAATCCATTCTTAAAGCAGAATTCTGGCTGGTTTTTCCTCTCCTTTCATCAATGGAATGAACACACTGGTGGATGTTAAAATAAAGGAACAATGGAGCGTGCAAGCCTGAGCACAAGCAATTTCATGGTGGGACCAACAGAAGAGAAAAATACACTCCTCTCCTTTAAAAGGGAGGCTTTAAAAATTCTTTTTCAATGTTAAGAAAGAGACAGTTTAGAGTGACAGAGAGGGATCTGCAACACGTGTGCTGATGCCAAACCGACTAAGCCATCACAGTAATGCACAACACACACAAATACACCCTGGCAGAAACTGCTCCCTCCTCCCTCCCTGCCTCTAACCTGTCCATCTTCCATTTCACCAGACTAAATAACTTCCTGGGCCTTGCCTTTTCCAAAGCTTTCCAAATGCCCTGTATAAATTTTAGATACCACACACGGGCATCAAAGACCATCATCTTCAGCTATCCCAAAGTTAACCTTTTCAGCTCTATTGAACCAATACTCTACCACAATCCAGCTCATGCTTGTGCCATTACTTGCACTTCCTGCTGAAGCCTGAACCACAGGAAATCTACAGGCTTAAAAAAAATTACTTAAAATGCCACCTCCTCTAGGATGTCCTCTCTGTCCACCCCTGGTTAGAAGTCACATTTTCTCATTCTCACTGTCATGGACTCACTCTCACATTTATACAGCAACTATTAAGGATGGTGCTTGACGTCAGAGTTACCAAAAAAGAATAAAATACACTACTTACCCGACAGCAACTCATATTCTAAGCAAAGGAGACAGAAACATTAACTGATTTATACTAATTATGATCTGAAACACACCCTATAATTCAGGTGTACAAAGAGCAAACGGAATCAATTAGGAGGGGCATTCTGAAAAGCAAATGCTCTCCAATAAGTTATCTTGGAAGATTAAAACAGCTGTATGCCCTGAAAGTTCCCTAGGGTGTGTAGATACCTAATAAATATTTGTGGAATGAATAAGTGTATACTCTTTAGGCCAGAATTCAATATTTTCATTGTATACTTAAAGTATCTGGAGGTAAAGAGTTCAAATTACCTAGGTAACAAAGGTACCATGTTTTATATCATTTATGACCCAACTACCAGTTGCAGAAAAATTATTTAACTTCATTCCCAGTAACAGTATTTCCAAATTATTCTTTGGGTACCCTGCTAAAAGTAAAGTATTATATCTTAAGAACTATTAATACACACCCCTTCAAGTTAATGATAAAACTGATTTTTTAAGAGAACAAACATGATAGTAACTTCAAATATCCATTAAAGAGTTTTGCTATCTGGATAATACAGTCAATATATTAAGTGTTGACTAAGTGTATTTTCCTAGTGGATAATAGTTATTTCCCTCAGGCTGAGCGTCAGAAAATAGGACAAGAAGTGGGCAAATTCACCTTGTCCTTCAAGCTACTACATTATGATCTCAACCTATTCAGCTATTCTATAGCTTCCCATACTCTTATCTCAGTACCCAACTTCTTCTTAAAAGACACCGTAAAAAAAAGGCTGTAAAGTCCCAGAAAGACACAGCATGACTTAGTTTTATCATTTTAGGACCAATTCCTTGCAGCTGTGGGTGTGAGAGTAGGCAAACACCAGTGCTTAACATTACCATATCGAATAATACTGCTCTTTGAGTTGAGGGATCTGGACTCTGCCAGAGTACATAAAAGGCACCTAGATCCTACTCTTTGTCAAGCTTTCATTACTTTCTATTATCTTTCTCTCATTACCCTTTTGCAGAGAATAAAAGTCTGTTTAGAACAGGTTGCCATCTCTGTAGATTACAGGCTTCCCTGCACAGACCACGTTCTGAGATTTCCAGAGTGAACAGTAATATCTTGACCTCATATTGTCTCTAGAAGTCAGTGTGCCACAGTAGTTCTGTGGGGCCGGCACCTCCACTTTGGAGAATTATATGGATGAGAGGTGGAGGGGCTTTCTGGTTGGTGCATTGATGCTAAATATTCTGCAATGTGTTAAGCTCCCTGTTCCAAAGAGAAATCCAACCCACGTGTCAACATCGCCCTCTCTGGCAAACCCTGAATGAGGTCCTAGAGCAGGAAT
>CAUYON010194453.1:0-16075 GCA_963573935.1 Arctocebus calabarensis | reverse complement strand
TGATGTGTGCTCTTTGACCTTTTCTTTTGGCTCAGATCCAAACCATCAGCTTTCTTGCTGAGTTTCTGTCCTTTAACTCTCCTTCTGGATGGGAACCTCTGCGGAAAGCTGGCTACAGATCGCCATCTTGGCTCCTCCCCCCCAGATGATTTTTTTTTATTAAGTCATTTGTACATAAAATTAAGCCCAAATTGCAACAATTTGCATGGAACTAGAGACCACTATCCTAAGTATCTTCCAAGTTGTTATCATTTTTATTCAGCCTGCTTCACGTAAAATGATGGAAAGAGTGAGCCTCAACAACCCTAAGCTTACATTCTTATAGTTCAGGAACCCCCGTGGAAACAGGATACTTCATGTACATGGTTCGAACCAAGCACCAGGATCTGGTGCTCACTGGCTTCAATTCAAGCTCAGATTGGTTCATGTGCCCGTTAGCTCATTAGTGTTAGTCCAAGGAATGTGGCATTCTTACTGGCAAGTCCCAAACATGTTCTTATCCCTGCATCCTGGAAGTGTGATCGCATGGATTGAGTTTGGGAAAAGTAGAGATTCTATTTTTTTTTTGTTTCAGGATAATATGAAGGGACATACAATTAGTTTACATTATTTGCATTTTTTAAAGGTAAAAGCCAAAGAAAACAAGATCAAGTGGGGAAATAGCAAGGAAAAAACTCACAGTGGTAGAAAGCAGATGAACAACTGCCTATGCATGGAGGAAGGAGTGGAAAGGATGATTTGCAAGGGAGTAAAAGGAATCTTTTCAGGCAATGGGTATGTTCATTATCTTGAATGTTTCGTGTATACATATACCTGTTTATCAAAATGTATAAAATTGTGTACTTAAACATGTGCAGTTTATTATATGTCATTTATATTTCAATAGGATGATGGGTGGACAAAAACAGTCACCTTTGACAGTGTGTCACAAAGCATCAAGGAGTTGGCACTAGTTTTTAATCAGAAGAGTAATAAAATTAGGGCTTTGAAGATCATTATGGAAACCATGTAGAGAAAATGTTGAAATGTAATAGCATGGAAACAAGGAAAACTGTTAAGGGACACATTGGATATTTCCTGTGACCCACCTTACATCTCTCAATCCACCCGTAGCAGCCACCTTTGTGCAGCATAGCCTAACAGCATCTCAGCTCAGCTCTGTCATTTCAGTCACTGGACATCTGCAGCACCTGGCCTGGAAGAAGTATCCAGGTGCTAATGCTCTATGAAGGATAAAAGTCCAAGGACACGGGCTCTCACAATCCTTCATCACGCTCTAATCACCTCCTTGGAAGGAGGTGCCCACAGGGATGCCAGGTCAATGGTTTCTCCCTATTACCCTTTTACTCCCCCTGGTCTTTTTACTTCTGTTCCCTGAGTCACTTCCTGTGCTAAACTACCTACATAAAAATTGCAAGGTCTGATTTCTTGGGGTTTGGGAGCTCAGATAGGATGATGGGTGAACTTGATAGTCTGAGCCATGCTGAGAGCCTGAACTAAGGCAATGACAGTTTGAATAGAAATCCAGAGAAGGGTAGCACCTGTGGCTCAAAGTAGTAGGGTGCCGGCCCCATATGCTGGAGGTGGTGGGTTCAAACCCAGCCCTGGCCAAAAACTGCAAAGAAAAAAAAAAAAGAAAACCAGAGGACAATTTACCCAAAAGAAAAGTGGTAGGACATGGTGATTAGATTTGAAGGGAATGGGAGACATCATGAACACCTAATTAATCCAGGAAGTCAGTGTAACAGGAATGAGTATTTTATCAAAAAAAAAAAAAAATCAAATACATGCATGCATATATATATTTATCTATATAATGCATGCATATATATACATATATATATGCATTTAAGACTCATGATTTTGAAGAATTAATGTTTTAGCTTGCAGGAAGTTTAAATTTTGGAAAAAGTCTAAAATACTGTTTAAGTGCTAGCTACAGTAATGGTTCACCAATTATCCCAGAACATTAAACAAGCCAACTTTCATACACTGATACGGAAGGTAACAAGATGGAAGAATTCAGATGGCACAGCGGGGATAGCTTGTCTTGGCACTCACTGTGTTATCTATGTCCTCACCTGGAACACTCTAAGGCCGAGGCCTGAAATTATCAATTGGCTCATTTATTCCCATGGCTGTGTTCCAGGCCTGTTGGATAGAGACAGCAAGGTGGGCAAGTGTTGCTCCGTTGGTCTAGCTGGTCACAATAGTTTGCCTGTGTTTAAGTGAGTGGATCATAGACCTCCCCTACGTTGATAAAGTCTTGCCAATATCACATTATAAAAAGAGCACATGAGATTATTTATTAGTTTTCTATTGCTGCTGTAATAAATTACCATAAATTTAGTAGCCTAAAGCAATGTATCTTTAATCCCATAGACAGTGCTGTCCAGTAGAAATAGAATGCAAGCCACATGTACACTTTTAAATTTCCAGTATGCATATTTAAGAAAGTAAAAAGATACAGGTAAAATTAATTTTAATAATATATTTCGTTTAACCCAAAATATCCAAAATTTTATTCTTTTGACATTAAATCAGTATAAAATCAGTGAGATAATATACAATTTTTTTTTGAGACAGAGTCCCACATTGTAGACTCTACCCTTGGTAAAGTGCCGAGGCATCATAACTCACAGCAAACTGAAACTCTTAGGCTCAAGCAATCCTCTTGCCTCAGCCTCCCAAGTAGCTGAGACTATAGGTGCCCACCACAATGCCTAGCTACTTTATAGAGACAGAGGCTTGCTCTTGCTATACATTTGTATAACAAATCTTCAAAATTCATTACACATTTTTCACTTAAATCATACCCTAACTTGGATTAGTGCAACCAGGTTGTGCAACTTGGCATGTTTGAAGTTATTCTGGTGGTAAACCACATACACCATTAAATGTCAGAAAGAAATTTTTAATTTTTGACATAATTTGACCAGTTTCTGTCTGAATCTTCTACTGAATCAAAGGTAGAATTGGGGATGAAGGAAGAGTATGAGAAGATATTGCAGGCTGACTTTCAACAAAGGAGCCCTCATCATTTGCTATAAGTTCTGCCCTGTTCCCACTTCTGTTTTCTATAGCAGCCAGCTGTGTTTGGAGTAGATCACTGGAGAAGGTCAAAGTGGATTGGTTCTGAAAAATAAAATTCTAGTCTTACTAACATGCTTTGTATTAACCCCTGAAGGGCAGCTCCCTAAGAGGTTGGCTAATGAGCAGGGTTTACCTTCAATCCTTTGCCTCCCACATCAGCTTCCCCAGCTGTCCCAGGAGCCTTTGTATGATGCCAACATAACTGATCCTACTCCAGGAAAAGATGAGTTCTGGATGGTCAGTCCTTATGCACACTTACAGCATAGAACATGTTTCCTGCCCTGCAGGTTCTTCCTGTTCTAGCTATTTGGAACCCCCACACTCATCCTTCTTGACTTGACACAATAGTATTCTCCCTGGGAAATCTCCAGCACTACTAATCTCTGCCTTTTATCATTCCAGATTCCCTTGTACATCTTCTATCAGAGCCTCAAACACTTTTTACTATGATGGTTTATTCATCTCTCTGTCTCCCAATATATTGTTACATTCCCCAAGTAAAAGACTATGCATTTTTATCTCCTCCTTCTTTGTGATTATCACAAGGCTTTTCCCATAGTAGATACTCAGTCATGGGGGTTGCTTTGGTTCACTGAATAGAGGAAAGCTAATTGGCCCATATGGGGGAATAATCGTGTACCCTTGGCTTTTTCTATTCCCTGAGGTCTGAAGAGACAGGATTTGCATACTTTCTTGTCCTGGATCAAGAGAGTCACATGCAGTTCAAAGTACTAGGAGTTGAATACAGGGATATTTGACAATATATCTCTTTAGTTAGATAAGAGGACTTTTCATATACAGTGGGGGAAAAAAATCAATGAAGTTCCTGGCCTCTTTGCCTTTAACAATAGTCTTTCTGAGAAGCAGAGAGAAAAAGCCTCTAAAAAGGTGATTAATGTGAGCTCCTGCTGAGAACTTCAAATTGATCTTGGCAAAGAAAATGTCATTTCTCTGCCTGTCCCTTAGCTTCAGAGAGAATACATGGAAAGCATAGTTTCAAACAAACCGAGGAGTATACACAGATATTTTGAAAGAAGACAGAGGGTATATCAGGCCACCCTGGAGTAAAAACAAGTGGGTCTGTCCCCCCAATAATAAAAGTTCATTTCTATTGTTACCTTGCCTCTGCTTCAAGTTACCTCATTGCTTGTTCCTCTTTAACAGTGACACACCTGTTCCTCCAGGTGACACCCTGATCTCACAGGTGGCTGATGTCACAACTACTATGATATTCTTTCATTTTTTTCATGTTTTTATAGAGAATATACTATCTGCCTGACTCTGAGGAAGTGGAAGTAAATCAGATTTATTTCCACTTCCTCAGAGTCAGCAAAGTTCACATTCTAGTGGAGAAAACAGGTAAGAAACATGAAATTATAATCGACTGTCAGAAGTACAGTACTGGAGATGCCTATAAAACATTTGGTGATATGGAAAAGAGAAGTATTTACTTTGTCTCTTTGTTCTCTTCTTTAACACATATATTTTAGCAGTGACCTCATGGTGTACTAGACTCTGGTGTTACAACAATGAAAAGAAAAGTCAGAGTTGCTATTTTGAAAAGTTTCTGGACTCATAAGAGCTTGTGCAGAGATCTGATGAGATAATAATGTGGCTGGAATTCAGTGGCCAAAGTGCAAAGTGGCACAAAATGAGAGGGCAGAACTGGGCAGAGGCCACATCACAAAAGGTTTTGCAGTTAGTTTTTGTGTTTTTATGAGTTTTTTTTAAATTTGTAAGACAGAGGTATTCAGGCCAGGCAGCAACAATATACAAGTTATACTTTTGAGGAATCATTCCACCCTTTCAGTGGAGAATGGTTCTGGGTAAGGAGTTGAGGTCAAGAGGAAAATCAAGATTAAGAAGCTGAGAGATCAATGGGAAAGAGAGATTAGCTGGGCAGAAGTTCAGGTGAGAATTTACCATGCATCAAAATAGGAAGTGACAGTAAAAATGAAGAGAAGATGATAGGTGGAAAAACATTCTTCAGACACATAATAAGTCAGGAATAAGCAATAACACTCCAGGAGGAGGGGCGAGCATGTAGACAAAAAATGGGAGCAAGAAACATTGGAGAAAACTGCGTTTTCTTCCTTGTCACTAGGAGGAACCTACACCAACGCCATCACCATCATCATTATCACCCTCATCACCTCCATCCTCACTATCCTGTCACTTCCCTTATCATCATTCTCACTCTCACTGCTGTCATCTTCACTGTCACTGCCATCAGCTGCATCATCTTCATAATCTTCATTCTGAGTATCAGAGTACTGAGTAATTATTTTTGTCGTATAATAGTTTTAGTTTACAGGGAATTTTCATCAGTATGAATTCGTTTGGATTTCTCAAGCTGGCTCATGGTGTTGAGTTCTCAATCTCCAACTATGAAGTTCTTATTTACAAGTTTTCCCCCACCACTCCATTCATTGTCACTGGCTGTTCAGTCTCTATATCTCCCCCATTGTCTCCATCTTATTGATCTCCTCTATCTTCAGGTGCCTTCCATTCTAATTTCATTCTTTGGCAAGACATTCTCCAATGACCCCTTATGGCCCTGCATGTTTAGTCATGCCTTTGGGCTTCCCTTATATCCCAACCAGGCCTTAAACTTGGGCCACTTTGAATATTCACTTTTTCTGATTCTGAACATCACAAAATTTTACTGAGAGTAATTACGATCATTAGAATCTCCACACCAACTCAACCACAGTATCATCTCATTCTTACTTAGGGCCCAGTACTTTCTCTATTCTGCAGTTTAACATCTTTCTTTGGATTTATTTTTTATTATTATTTCAATTTATCTTTGTAAATGTCTTTTCTTTGTAAATGTAAGTGTCTTTTCTCAAAGAAAAAGTTTCTTTTTCTTTGTAAATGTGTGTCTTTTCTCAAAGTTACCAATAACAATTAACAAACTAGTTATTTGATTGTTACTTGATTGAATCTTTCACTAAGACTGCATCAGAGGGAACTGCTTTTTTTTTATTATTATTAAATCATAGCTGTGTACAATAATGCAATTGGGGTACAATGTTGGTGTGGGAGCTGCTTTTTGAAGGCTTTAAATTTTATTGTGACTGAGTCTGGCATCTAGATAACATCTGTCTTAATGATATTTCAGGTCATCACGATTTCATCCTCTCTAAACTGAGTAGAATGTGGGGACCTTATCATTCATTTTTTAACTATGAAGAGAATATAATCCTGCTCTATGTTCTGGGTAATCCCTTTGCTTACCACAAAAGGAAGGAAGGTGCTCTTACAGTCAGAAATGTATTCTTGTTAGGCCCCTCAGCATCTCTGCATCTATACAAGGATTCTAATACTTCCTCCAAGTATTCTAATACTTCTAATACTTCCTTATAAGTCTCTTAAATCATAGGGTGATTTCAGCTGGTAACAAAAGAAGCTACATAATTTTTCAAAATGCCCCTGAATAAGCTCTTGGAATCAACTCAATCTATCAAAACACTAATTAAGAAAAATTCTTACAGAAAGTTACTTAAAAGATACCATTGATGATTTTGAAAAATTCAGATTATGTGTCTGGAAAAAGCCGAATCACTAGATTGCTGGAAACCTAGAGGATATTGTACAGATTTGGGAAAAACTGCTTTGCCAAAATTATGCTTTGGTGAGATAACTTCAGATTCTATTAACAAATCATTAAAAACAAAACAAAAAACCAAAGTGTTACTAAGGGCATTATTCTTAAGCTCACATATATCATCTTAATATTTGTACTTCTCCTGGCAAAGTGGCTTATTTTAATTTGATGGGGATTGTGAGTAATGGAAATATAGTCAAACTTTCTTAGGAATTAGAAATTCAAATATTTGCCTCACCTGTTTCTGGTATGCACATCGTGTTGGGCCATGTGTTAACTCTATACCAAGTTCTAGTGTACATCCTCTGTCTTGTTTTCGTATTAACTTTCACTCTGTTTTTAATTTCACTACTTTGTGATGTCGTATGGGAATCCTTCCTGGAAAAGACGAATGCATAAGTAAATAAAAGATTTTCTTAGCTTCTAGTGTCATTGAAATGCTGTATCTCTTTTCACAATGTGAAAGAAGTTCAATAAAAAGGTGACAAAGGCAATTAGAATCATTTTGTGTTTGCATAGAATTCTGAACCCAGATTCAGCATTTTGTTGGATGGAATAGGTATGTTGATGATATCTAACTCTGAGATGAGAAAGACAGAGCAGATTCCTGGGAATCTTCCTCTGGAGATTTTTTTTTTCTTTCTTTGAAATTGATGGAATCTGTATTCATACTTACTGGGAGGGTTTAGATTCTGAATATGTTTCAGCCAAAAAAAACAAAAAACAAAAAACACCATGCATCAAAGAATGACTTTGTATTAGTGAGCAGGATACAGCCAGAAAGAAGTAGAGTTGTGAATTATTAACTCAGTCTCCCAAAGCAAGGCAGAGTAGTTGCAACAAAAACAACTGTACTGCTTCTAGTCCATTTGGGTCTCAGAAGGTGATGAGCATCCCCAAATCTGATGTAACAGTATTAGAGGCAGGGAGGGAAAAGGAAGCTGATTGTATTGTGATGGGGTAGGAAGGTCAGGACAGAAGTCATGAACCTAGTTCAGAATCTGTAAATGTCGTCACTCCCCTTCCTGTTGGGGTAACACATACATATTCCTTTGTTCTTCCCACACAACCAACATAACCATGATCTAGAGAGAAATCTCTAATATCTTACTGGTTTTCAACCATATCCATTTGAAGAGAGACACACTAAGATCCATCAGGTTGCTAGTGATGTTTATCATCATTTTTATACACCCCATTGTTCAAAGGCTGCTGGTTAAGTAAACCAAGAGAGTGATCCAGGGGAACAAAAATAAACTGTAATCATTATAGTTGGTCCACAGATGGCATTCTGCATAATACGAAGTTCCCCTTCAGAGCGAGAAGAAAGTATATAAAAAACATTAGGCACATAATATAAACCAAACACCATTCTTGTGCATCACTAACAAAGGCTCTGGGGCAGGACAGTCTGGGTTTCAATCTAGTTTTACCACTTTCTGACTTTGTGACTTTGGCTAAGTTAATTTGACTGTATTATTCTTCAGCACTGTAATTTATGAAAGAGGAATAGTGACAGTGTCAGCCTCACTGGGTTTACCTAGAGGTAAAAATGTATGTAAAGGTACAAAAGGTAAATGAAGTAGACTGTGGAATAGCACCTGGCACATACAAAGCATATGATAAGTATTTGTTACTATATTACTTGGGAAGAAATTTTTAATGTTTTTTTCATAAATGAGTAACTGAGGCTCAGAAAGTTGACAAAATTTGGTTGAATTTTTTTCCACAAGCTGTTTTAGTGCCATTCATGTACAGTCACTGAAGCACACAAAAACTCAATCGTTATAAATGGTCATTAATGCTTTGCTTGAACAATAGCAATAACACTGTCCCTATTATTATACAAACCTCTGAATACTGGAAGGTTACCCTTATACTGGAAGGGACTTCATTAATGTGTTGAATATGTCTTTCTCTAAGCCCCAAAACACCAACAAGGTGTAAGTTCTCAGAAACCAACTTCAGAAGTATAGGAGCTAGGGAAGTTAAAATTCTCCAGACAAGCTCCTCTGAATATGAAACCATCTAGGGCAGTGATTCTCAACCTGTGGGTCGCAACCCACAGGAACTGTATTAAAGGGCCATGGCATTAGGAAGGTTGAGAACCACTGATCTACAGGAAGTTTTAGGGAAGATGAGAACCACAGACCCCAAAATATGCCATAAAATCCAGGTAGACCTAAGAGATGTATTGGGATTGGGAAGTAGAGCGAAATATGGGCCAAAGAATCCACAGTTAGGTGAAGAGCACAAGGCTGTGTGGCTTTACAAATGTTACTTAACCTTTTTTTCTTTTCTTTTCTTTTCTTTTTTTTTTTTTTTTTGCAGTTTTTGGCCAGGGTTGAGTTTGAACCCACCACCTCTGGCCTATGGGGCCATTGCCCTACTCCTTTGAGCCACAGATTCCTCCCATTATTTAACCTTTCTTATACCCAGTAAAATGCAAAGTGGGTGAAATGAAAGCACACGTAAAATAAGGAGAATATTTTTGCCCTAAAAAAAAAAAACTATTCACATTTTACTTATTTATTCTTATATTTTTGTCATAGTCTACACAAATAGTCCTCCAGCTACTTCTTGGCACTCACTCCATACTCTCCTACTCTTCCCTCCCTAAACTGCATTCATGTGGTTTTCTTTGTTTTTGAAAATGTCAAACTCATCATGCTTCGAAGTCTTTGAATTTGTTCTTCCTACTGCCTGGAATCCTCTTTCTCTACTTCAGATCTAACCTAAAGACTGCCCCTGCTTGTCTGCTCCAAAGAAACCTCCTTTCCCCTCCAAGTCCAGTCCAATCACATTCTCTTCTGTATCTCCTTCACGACTCTCCTAGAACTCTGTAATTACTTATGCAGTTATCTTGGTCATCAGCAGTCTTTTCCTATAGAACGTAAAATCTAGGAAGACAGGGTCATTTTACATTCTGTTTCAACAGACTGTTCAGCTCCTATCACGAAACCTGGCACACAGTGGAATCTTTTAGGAACAAGAATAATTAACATTTATTGAGTCCTTATGCATTGGCACAATTCTAAGTAGTTCTCATATATGAGTATTAACCCTATCCTCACCATTACCCAAGGAGGTTTTTGATTATTTTTGCTGGCATTAATGATATTTTTTTAATCTGAGGTTAATATAAGGGTACACACAATTACAGTATTGGCATTTATAAGGTAAAGTCCAAAGTCTGAGTTGTAGTTGAGTCCTTCACCCAGGAAGTACGCAATATACTCCTATACTGTATCCAATAGGTGGGAACTTACTGAGTCCCTTGTCCCCTTTTCTTGAATTAAATTGTGTTCTTCACTCATGGGCCTGTAGCTGTTTATGTACTATTTTCAGATTAGTACTGAATACATGGGATGCTTATCTTTCCGTCCTTGAGATACTTCAGAGAATGTTCTCCAAATCCATCCAGGTAAATATGAAAGAGTCAAAGTCTCTATTTTTATGGCTGAAGAGGATTCCATGGTATACACATACCATGGATTATTAACCCACTCATGTGTTAATGGGGATTTGGGTTGTTTCCGCATCTTTGCAATTGTGAATTGAACTGCTATAGACATTTGAGTGCAAATGCCCTTATGATAAAATAATTAATTTTCTTCTGATACTTAGCAACGGGATTGTGGGATCAAATGGGAGGTCTACTTTCAGCTCTTTGAGTATTCTCCATACGTCTTTACAAAGAGGCTGTACTAGTTTCCAATCCCACCAACAGTGCTTAAGTGTTACCTTCTCTCCACATCCACACCAGCATCTGTAGTTTTGGGACTTTGTGATGTGTACTATTCTCACTGGTTTAGGTAGTTCAGGGTAGTTTTGATTTACAGTTCTCTGATGATTAGGGATGATAGACATTTTTTCATGTGTTTGTCAGCCATCTGATGACTTCTTGAGGAAAAGTTCTGTTCATGTCACTTGCCTATTGACTGATGTGGTTGTTTGCTATTTTCCTGTTGACTTGCTTGAGTTATTTATATATTTTGGTCATTATCCCTTTGTCTAATTCACAACACATAACTATCTTCTCCCAATCTGAAGGCTGTGTATTTACTTTGATTGTGTCCGTAGCTGTGCAGAAGCTTTTTAACTTGATTATGTCCCGTTTATTTATTTTTGTTGTTGCCAATGGAGTCTTCTTCATGAATTCTTTCCTAAGAAGAAAAGAATTTTCCTCTAGGGATTTTCTTGGTTAATATCTTAGATTTAAATCCTTTATCCAGCATGAATTGACTTTTGTAATTGGTGAGAGGTGTGGGTCTAGTTTCAATCTTTTATAAGTGGCTAAACAGTTCTCTCAGCACCATTTATTAAGTATATATTCTTCTCCCCAGTACATGTTTTTGTTTGGTTTGTCTAAAAATCGGTTGGTGATGTGGGATTGATTTCATCTCTATGTACTCAATTCTGTTTCATAGATCTATGACTCCATTTTTAACTAGCATTAATACTATTATCACTCTTATTTTACAGAAGAGGTAAAAGGCTCAGACTTGCCCCCATGTCATCCTGCTACTGAGTGACAGAGCTGAAATTCCAACTCTAGAAGTTTGCTTTCAGAGTCTAGGCTCTTATCCACAATTCACATTTATGTTCACAATCATTCTTGATATTGAGAATGAAATAGGAACGAATGAATGTATATCACGTCAGGAAAGAGTAGATGTCCTAAGACATAGGATTGGATGTGCTTTTTCTGAGTTCACAGTTTTTATGGACTGAAAGTTTTTGTTCACCAAAAGTTCATATGTTGAGATCCTAACCCTCAATGTAATGGTGTTAGGAGGTGAGACCTTTGGGAGGTAATTATACCATGATGTTAGAACCCTTACTGATGGAATTAGTGCCCATATATGTCCTTAGAAAGTTTCCAGAATGCTCTTTCTCACCTTTCCCACCATAGGAGGATACAAGAAGTTGGCCATCTGTAACCTGAAAATGGCCCACAAAAGGACTCATACTGGAACCCTAATATTGGACCTCCAACCTCCAGAAGTGTAAGATATAAATTCCTGCTATTTATTAGCCACCCAGTCTATGGTACTTTATTATAATCAGCTTGAACTAAGACAGTACAAACATTTATGGGGGCTAGAAAATTTATTTTTAAAATGGTCCTGTGCCTATAATATTGAGAAGGATGAGATTCTCCCCAAATCATCTATGAAGCCAGTATTGATCCCAAAGCTAGGTAAAGGACACAAAAAGGAAGAAAAGAACAGATGAATATCCCTGTGACTATAGATGCAAAAATCCTCAATAAAAACTAGCAACTTGAATTCAACACCATATCAAAAATAACCCACCAGAACTAACTGGGCTTCACTTCAGGGATGCAAGGATGATTCAACATATGGAAATCAATAAATGTGGTTCACCACAGAAATAAAAGAAAAATAAAGCCCATATGATCATCGAAATAGATGTAGAAAAAGCATTTGACAAAATCCATTGTATTTTCACAAAGTCCTCAATAAAAGAGGTATAGAAAGAATATATCTCAGAATTTTAAAATCCATATTTGACAAACCTACAGCCAACATCATATTGAATAGGAAAAAGTTGAAAGTATATTCTCTAAGAAGTGGAACAAGACAAGGATGCCCACAGTCACCACTTCTATTTAACATAGTGCTGGGAGGCCTAGCCAGAGCAATCAACAAAGAGAAAAACATTCAGGGTATTCAAATCAGAAAAGAGGAGTTCAAACTATCATTCTTCACTGATGATGTGATTTTGTATCTAGAAAACTCCAAAGTTTCTACCAAGAGTCTCCTGGAATTGGTAAATAAATACAGCAAAGTCTCAGGATATAAAATCAATGTATATAAATCAGAGTAGCATTTCGGTATATCGAAGACTGCCAAGCTGAAAGTAAAATCAAAGACTCAATAACATTCACAATAGCCACAAAGAAAATAAAATACCTAGGACTATGCTTAACCAAGAAGGTGAAAGATTTCTACAAAGAGAACTATGAAATTCTGAGAGACTAGATCATAGGATACAAACAAATGGAAAAACCTATTATGCTCATGGGTAGGTAGAATTAAATTGTTAAAATGTTCATACTACCCAAAGCAATTTACAGATTCAATCCCCACATGCAATCCTTATCAAACTACCAATGTCATACTTCATAGATGCAGAAAAAAATAATTCCATGCTTTATTTGGAACCAGAAGAGAACCTGAATAGCCAAAGCAATCTTAAGGAAAAAGAAACAATCTGGATGCATTACATTACTAGATGACTAGCTATACTACAAAGCAATCATAACCAAAAGTACATGGTATTGATATAAAAATACACATAGAGCAATGAACAGAATAGCAAACCCAGATGTAAAAATATCTACCTACAATCAACTGATCTTTGACAAACCAGAAAACAACAAACATTGTGAAAAGAAGCTCTGTTCAATAACTCGTGCTGGGAAAATTAGATGTCCACATGTAGAAAAATGAAACAGGATCCCTACCTCTTACCAGTCATAAAAATTAATTTAGGATGGATAAAAGCCTTAGATCTAAGGCATAGATCTAAGGCAACCATAAGAAGACTAAAGAAAATGTAGGAAAATCCCTTCTAGATATTGGCTTACGCAAAGAATTTATGGCTAAGACTCCAATGGCAATCATCACAGCAACAACATTAATAAATGGAATTATTATTTAACTAAAAAGCTCTTGCACAGCTAAGGAAGCAATTAAAAGAGCAAATTGACAACCTACAGAATGGGAGAAAATATTAAAAAACTACCCATCTAATAAAGGGTTAATAGTCAGAATCTACAAAAACCTCAAAAAATCAACAAGTAAAAAACAAGCAACTCTTTTTAACACTGGGCAAAAGACATGAATAGAAGCTTCTCAAAAGAGGAAAGACAAAGGACCAATAATTTATGAAAGCTCAATATTACTAATCATCAGGAAAATGCAAATTAAAACTGCAATGAAATATCACCTTATCCCAATTAGAATGGCTTGTATCAAAAAGTCTAAAAACGACAAATGCTGAAATGGATACAGAGAGAAAGGAATACTGATACAGTGTTGGTCGAACTGCAAATTAGTACAATATCTACACAAAATGGTATGGAGTGTCCTGAAAGAACAAAAGCAGACTTATCATTCTATCCAACAATCCTACTACTGGGTATTTACCCAAAAAAAAGATGACTTTTCATCAAAAAGATACCTGTACTCAAATGTTTATTGAAGCACAAGTCACAATTACAAAGATGTGGCATCAACCCAAGTACCATCAATTCATGAGTGGATTAATAAAATGTGGAATAAGTATACCATGGAGTTCTACTCAACCATACAAAGAATGAATTAATACTTTTGCAACAATCTAGATGAAACTGGAAACCATTCTCCTAAGTGACTGTCTCAAGAATGGAAAAACAAATATCACATGTACTCATTATTAAAGTGGAACTAACTGATAAGCACCCATGTGCACAGAGGGAAGGTAAAATTCAGTGGGAATCAAGCTGGGGGTAGGAAGGCAGAGGGGAGGAGAAAAACAACCCCAGGGGTACTATAAACACAATATTTGAGTGTCGGGTACACTATCGCTGGTGTTCAAGCTTTGCAAAAATGATCCAGGAAACTTGAAACATTTGTACTGCCTTACTATTTTAAAATAATAATTTAAAAAAACTGTCCTGGTAAAGCTTAGGCACCAAGTGGTCCCAAAGTTTTGCGTCCTTTACTTTCCTGGGACAATAGACCCACACAGCACACTGACTCATCAAGGCCAAATCAACCCCTTGTGATGAGATAGATTATGACCCCTGCAAAGACATTGCATTGTTAATGTCTGCAAAGTGGTTCCTCTGGGACTTGACTATTTACAAAATGGTATTGAATTTCCTACATCCTCAGTTCCAGTTGCCCTGGGAAATTCTCAGGCCTTGTTTCTTATTCTCTCAAGGTGTGTGAAAACAAAGAGTCAGACACTACCTCCAGGCTTTCTTTCTTTTCCCTTTGCTTCTTAGATATTCTCTGAATACAACAGGAATCAAGAACCATGGGATTATTTGTGCCCCTGTGTGACAGGGTCAACTTTATGTTGCATGCAGGATTTTTGAATGCCATGCTGAGGCGGAAAGGATGTGATAGTGCCTTTGCATGGGACAGGCATGTACACTTCTAACTACAATCTTACTGGACACTGGGAGAGGTCATGTAGTCATGTACTCACTCACTCACTCAAAATGGCTAAGAAGCTTTCAGTTCCTGAAAAATTCCCTCCTTTGTTTCAAATTGTTGTCTTTTTTAATTTGTAAAATACTTTATGCTTTGTGCAAATGTTATTCAATTTGACCTTAACAATTTGGGATTATTATTCATAATTCACAGATTTGCAAATCAGAACACCTGTGTCTGCATGTGAAGTAATCTAACTCAAACTGGTTAAAGCTCAAGAACAACAAAAAAGCAATTATTGGTTCATGTAGTGAAGACACATCTAGGTCATGTGGCTTCAGTCATGTTCCAGGGCTGTAAAAAAATCCCCACTCCCTCCTTTCAAGTCTGTTTCCCTAGCATGGTTTTTATTCATAGGTGGGGTCTTTGCTTATGATGGTGAAGATGCTGCCACAAACTTCTAGCTCACAAGCTAGCCATTCAGGGAAGCTGGAAGGAAAATGTACCTTATTCCCTGCAGCTGTAGTCAGATTCCTGGGAGGATGCTCACTGGACTGGCCTGAGTCAATCATCATAGTCAAAGGCATGCAGAGCTCTGATTGGTCAGAGCTGGATCAATGCCTGACCTTGGAGCCCAGGGCAGGGCCAGACATTTGGAAACACACAAAAAATGATTGGACAAAGTCAGTTATCAAAAGAAGAGGCTTCCAGAAGACATTAAGGATACTAGTCAGAAAGGCAATAACAGCTATCCATAATAGTCATCAAGAAAAGAAAGATTTATATTAACAAAGCACCTTCTTTAAGATGACCCAAGTACTAGAGGCCTTGACCAAAACTTAAACTGTGCTTTGAATATTTTCACTAACTTAATTTTCCCACAGCCCTTTGTGGTTCCCAGACATTTTATTCAAAAAGAACAACAATAAAAGTAATGAAAGTAATAATAATATTAATTATCATCATCACAGTAATACTGGCATAATGGCTTTATGTCAAGTACTAGTCTAAGTCTTTTTTATGCATTAACTTATTGAACCTTCACATCAACCCTATTAGGTGACTACTACTATTCCCATTTATAGGTAAGGAAACTGAACCATGGACAATTTTTAAAATTTGTCCACAATAATTAGTGAAAAAAATCACAAAAACAGAGATGTTGGTGTGGATATGGAGAAAAGGGAACACTTCTACATTG
>CAUYON010194449.1:0-20944 GCA_963573935.1 Arctocebus calabarensis | reverse complement strand
GAACCAGCCTTGAGACCCTAGGATAAAGCCCACTTGGTCATGGTGTGTAATTTGTTTGATGTGTTGTTGGATTCTGTTTGTTAGTATCTTGTTAAATATTTTTTGCATCAATATTCATTAGTGATATTGGTCTATAATTTTCTTTTCTTGTTGGGTCTTTCCCTGGTTTATGGATCAAGGTGATGTTTGCTTCATAGAATGTGTTGGGTAGTATTCCTTCTTTTTCTATATTTTGGAAGAGGTTTAGTAATATAGGTACTAGTTCTTGGTAGAATTAGGTTGGTAGAATTCTGATGTGAAGCCATCTAGTCCCAGGCTTGCTTTTTAAGGAGATATTTTATAGTTGATGCTATTTCAGAACTTGATATAGGCCTGTTCAACATTTCCACTACATTCTGGCTAAGTCTTGGTGTGGCGTGCTTCCAAGTATTGGTAGGGAGTGACTCTGTCTAGCTCCTCTGGGACTGCCACAGCCAGGGAATTCTGGCTGTGAAGCAGCTCTGGAATGTGGTACACTGAATCAAGCAGCATGGCATGGGATGGTGCACACGGTTCTGGGAGTGCCCGGCACCCAGTGGCCTTTGCAAAGGGAGCCCTCGCCTTCAGCCGTCTCTGGCTGGGAGGAGGGGTCTGGAGAGAGGGCATGGGTCATGGCCTCCTGAGTCCCTGGTCAGATGGACGGGGCTGGTTCGGAGTTAGAGAGGGTAGGAGAGGACGTGGGGTGTGTGGCTCCTGGAGTTCTTGTCCAAGGCAGTTCTTTGGAGTCCCTGACCAGTGTTAGTGGCAGGCAGACCCCTGGATGAGGGTGGAGCAGAGTCGTGCGGGGGTCCCAGCGGAGTCCCTGGCCACAGCAGGGAGTGAGACGAGCCCTGGCGGAGTCCCTGGCTGCTGTGAGTGGAGGGACAAGTCCCTGTGGAGTGCGGGTCCCTGGCCACAGCAGGCGGCAAGCTAAGGCTTGGTGGAGTCCTTGGCTGTGGTAAGCAGAGGGTTGAGTCCTGGCGAGGCATGGATCAGAGCCACGCGGGGATGCCGGTGGAGGCCCTGGCCACTGTGAGCTATGAACCGAGGCCTGACGAAGTCCCTGGGTGCTGTGAATGGGGGGCCGAGTCCCAGCAGGGCACAGATCGCAGCTGTGCGGGGGTCCCAGCAGTGTCCCTGGCCGATACGGACGACAGATGAGGCCTGGCATTGTCCCTGGCCGCTGCAGGCAGTGGGCCGAAGCCTGGCGGTGTACGAATCAGAGCCGTGTGGTGTTTCAGTGGAGTTCCTGGCTGCTGGGAGAAGAGAAGCAGGCCAAGGCCCAGTGGGGCACTGATCAGAGCCATGCTGGGGTTCCAGCAAAGTCTCTGTCTGTGACTGGTGGCGGGCTCAGTGGAGCGCAGAGTGGAGCCCTGCTGTTTTAGGTGTAGGCCCTGGCCTTGAGGCTGGAAGGGGCTTGGCAGCGTGGCCCCAAGTCTCTTACCTGGCTGCTGCTTTGGACAGCAGACAGGGAGGGTGGGTGGTGCTCAAACCCTCCTCCCTCAGTTTCAGCAGGTGTCAGGCTTCTGGTGCATCAAGTAAGGGGGGAAGGGTATACTGGAAGTTCAGATTGGTGGAGAACTTTAGTTTAGTTTTTCTGACTGAAGCTTGGTTTCTTGGATTTGCAGCTTGCCTCAGCAGAGGTGACCTGCTATTATCATTTCTCTCTCTCTGCTGGGCTCCCAGTGTTCAGCTCAATTGGGCAGTTTCTGGAGGTTATCTTTCCTTTTGGACAGGAGCCTCTGTCGTAAGCTGCTTCTAGTTGGCCATGTTGCCCCTCCAGGAGCTTCTGGATGTGAGCATTGCCTGGAACACTTGGTAAAATTCAAATTCCTGGGTCTCCTGCTGTCCTTCTTAGGGAGGGAGACAAAGGAAGGCACACAGCCCAAATTCTGAGTCAGAGAGGCTTGTGATTTGGTGAGCCAAATAGGACTATGAAGGCTGGCAAAATGCCAGCATCAAAGTGTAAGCATCAGAAAGAGGTTTTGTTTGCCTTCCAACTTCTGTTCAAGGTGATAAGGGTTCAAAGCTCTCCAGGCTTGGTCCTTTCCCTTATGGGCCCAACTCAGGGAAAATTTCTGAGATCAGCTGTAAACAATTAAAACTCATCAACGCCAACTTCATTTTACAAAAGAACCTGAGGAATAGGACATGTAGGAATTTCTTATTGAAGCTCTTGGATTCTGGGGCAAAGTTAACTTTATGAAAAGTTAACTTAGTTTCCCAATAACATTTCATTCTATCAAAGAGGTAAAGTGAAATGTGTTTCTCTGGGTGAGCAATGGTTCATGCCTGTGATCTTAGCAGTCTGGGAGGCTGAAGCTGGAGGATTGCTCAAGGTCAGGAGTTTAAGACCAGCCGAAGCAAGAATGAGACCACATCTCTACTAAAAATAGAAAACCTAGCTGGACATGGTGGTGTACACCTGTAGTCCCAGATACTCAGGAGGCTGAGGCCTGCTCTGTAGATTTTTAAATGACATTCTACATGCATTGATTTTGCTTAAAATGCATTTTATAGGTTAACTTTGTATATTGTAAGCTCTGGAGCAACTGACACAAAAATAATAAAAACAATGGTATACTTAAAACCAATCATAGCAATAATTAATTGAAATATAAATGTCAGACTGGATAAAAAGCAGTTTTCATCTAGATGCTACCCACAAGAGATATACTTTAAATTTAAACATACATGTAAGCTGAAAGTAGAAGGATAGGAAAAATATACACCATGTAAACAAATATATCTGAGAAGGGCCAGGAAATTTACCTTGGCAAATATTCTAATAAGTTAAATGGCAGAGAAGAAAAAAGATATTCCAATAAAGTATAGAATTTAATTATTTTCAAATATTACACATTCTCTTATATACTTATTCTTTAAGTGCAGATGTTTTGCTTCTTGAAAGAAGAAAACATCTGAAGCCTTTGAGATGAAGTGATAATATAAAAAACCTTATGAAATCATAATATTTAGAGTTCAGAAAAAGACTTGAAAACCATCTAAACAATTGTTTCAAGATAAAATAGAAATACCACCTATGGTATATGGAAGGCTTTTGGATAATATTTAAAAGTATTTTAAAATTATAAATTTAATAATGTTCACTAGAAAACAAAAAATAGTATATAATGCTCATAACTTCACCAGTACTATTTGCTACCAAAGGCAAAGCTTATACAAAACGTTATGTTTTAATTTAAAGAAAATTATTAGGTGAATGATAAAAGATTGGTATCCAAATGTAGTAAAAATAATGAAAGTAGGTGGCGCTTGTAGCTCAAGCAGCTAAGGTGCCAGCCACATACACCAGAGCTGATAGGTTTGAATCTGGCCTGGGCCTGACAAACAATGACAACTACTACCAAAAAATGGCCTGGAGTTGTGGAGGGCACCTGTAATCCCAGCTACTTGGGAGGCTGAGGCAAGAGAATTGCTTAAGCCCTGGAGCTTGAGGTTGCTGTGAGCTGTGATGCCATTGCACTCTACCCAGGGTGATAGCTTGAGGCTCTGTCTCAAAAAAATAAATAAATAAATAAATAAAAATAAAAAATAAAAATAATAAAAGTAATTAAAAATGAGTAAATGATTCTCTGATTGAAACCAGTTCTTTCATGGAAAGTGCTGAGACCCAGAGGCAAGAAATAACTTTCCTAAGTTTGCACAGTAAGTCAATGACAAACTTGAGTCTAGCATCCAATTCTTTAATATACAGGGCTTTAAAAAAAAAAAACCTTACAAATTAAAAAGAAGCATCAATTACATGGCTATTTTACAACATTTTTCATTAAGTGACAAAAAATAGTCTGCCATTATGGATGTGCCAAACAGTATAGCATAGCAGGACAGAATGAGCTCAATAGAGATTCAGCCCAATGTCTTCATCTATCACAGCTGTCCTTCTTACTTATGTAGATTCTTGGTATTAGCTCTGAAGCTCTAAATTACTGAATCACAAAGAGCAAATCTTTATTAGTAATCAAGGTTTTCCAATCATAAACATTTCTATATGTTTATTATTTCCCACGTTCATTAGAATGTAAACTACATGAGACAGAGACTGTCCATTTTGTTCACTGCTATATCCTCAGAACCTTGAATGATGTTTGGCATTAGTGAGTGCTAATTTATTTATTTATTTATTTATTTATTTATTTATTGAATCATAGCTGTGTACATTAGTATAAACATGGGGTAGAGTGTGTGGGCTTCATATACAATCTGAAATATTTTCATCCAACTGTTCGACATAAGCTTCATGGGATTTTCTTGTTTATTGTGTGAAAACATTTGTGTTCTGCTAAGTGAACTTGTAAGATCAAGAGGATATTGTAATCCTAGAAACTGAGATTATATATCTTGGCATATGCTGATATTTCATTAATTCAGTAGAAGTAGCTATTAATTCATTTATTCCTTTAACAAACACTTTTGCAGTATCTATAATGTGTCAAGCAATGTCTTGGCATGAGGGATATAGTAGTGAGTGAAACAAATATGACATCTTTCATAATTCATTTTCATTGGAAAAAACACAAACCAGGCCACCAAATATGATTAAGTGTGTTAAGTCCTACATTTGGTGTAAGTAAAGGTACTGTGGGAGGCATATAGGAAGAGCACTTCACCCAGACTTGATGGCAAGGGAAATTTAAGCTGAGCCTGAAAGATGAATGACAATTATTTATTGAAAATAAGCTTATGATTACTTACCACTGCAGAGCCAGTCCTAGGCAAAAAGATCATATAAAAATGCCTTCCCCACCCCTACCTTTTTCGTACGAGGGTATCTGACAGATTTTTGTTTTGTATTCTATTGCCAAAGGGCCTTGCCTCCAACTAAGTCCCACTATATTAATAGCTGATAAAAGTTCAAGGCACTTGGCCTTCCAGAGATATTCTAAGAAAGAACAAAATTACTCAATCTTCATATCCTTAAGTGTGAAAAGGAACTTAGCATGCCTTGATAATATATTGGTATTATTGTTTAGAGAAGAGGTCAGCAAAGCACAGTCCATTGATAAGTCCTCATTTTTTATAAATAGATGCACACAGCCATGCTTATTCATTTACACATTGTTTGTGGCTAATTTTGACCTACAATGGCAGAATTGAGTATGTAGGTGCAACTGAAACTGTATGGACCCTCCAACTTCAAATATTTTCTGGCGCTTTACTAAAAAGTTTGCCAACCTGTAGTTGAGAATTGCGATTTTACCCTAAAAACACTCAAATTGTGGGAAGCACAGAAAGATGGCAGAATAGAGACAGCTTCTTTGTATCCATGTATGGTGAGTTTGGGAAGAAAAGACTCCAGGCACCTCCAGCTTGTTGATTCTGCCCAGAAACATTTCTTTGGGGGCACAAGGAGGCAGCATGAGGCTTCAGAACCTTGAGAGGAAGACAGAAGCAGTGTAGAAGTGGCACAAGGGCAACTACTTGCATGCTGGCAGAGGCTGGCCAGTGCACTGGTGGCAGTTTACAGAGAGAGAAGGCCTGCCCTACGAGGTTTTATTTTGGACTTGGGCACATGGTTGAGTTGCCTTGGGAGAGATGGGGTGAGCAAGAGAGCAAGTGATTTTGATTAGAGCCCAGGGGCCAGAACTGTAGCCACCCAGTGGGGTTTTCATTGCTTAGCTGCAGGCTGGGCACAGCCATTGTGGGAAAGCTGCCTTGCAGGATAGGCCCATAGGGCCCTACAGTGAGGGAAGTTCATGCCTGCCTGATAAACTGGGCAGCCACCTATGGTGGGACTTGAGCAATACGTGCTTTTCTGGGAAATCCACTGGGTGCCCAAGGGATTCAGTTTGGAAAGGTTGAGGTGTGTCTATTAGTTAGACTAATGAGAGCTTCAGGCTCCCAACATGGTGGAGATTGAGAGCAAGGAAGTCAGGAATATGTGACTAGGTCTCAGTGAGACAAAGGGTTCCAGTCTCCATCTTATATACCAGTATCAGCCTTTTGATTAGCATTACATACCCCAGAAAATCACTTCTTACTCAGGCAATATATCAATATGGCAAGTTATATACACACACACATATACATATATATAATTTTTCTTTCCTTTAAAAAAATTATTTCAACTTATTCCTGCTTAGATTTTTCTTTTTTCTTCTGCTTTCTATTATAATTTTTCATTTTTTCCTTCTTTAATAATAAGGGCTTCCCTTTTGCTACTTTTTCTGCCCCTGTTATTCTTTCACCCCTATTATATCCCTCAAGGTTTTGCATGTTTTGTTTTGTTTTGATTTATAGTATTTCTGATTTTCTTCTTTTGGGGGCAGAGGTGTAATCTTGTGTCTTCTCAAGCTGGCACAGAGTTCCTGACCTCAAGGCACCCACCCAACGAAAACCCCAGAGGTTGGGATTTGTGGATGGGTGGTCAAAGTTCCCTCCTGTAGACCACTATTACTCTTGTCTCTCTCTTTCTGTTCCTCACTTACTTTTGTCCATCTTCCATTTTACTCCCCCCTTTCCTTTTTTTATTCTCTTTTAAAAAAAAAGTCTTTTATCCCTTATTACTCTTCACTATTCTCTTTCTTTTGGTCTTACACAAAAGGACACTTCAACATCTTAAGTCAGAGATACAGTAACTTAAAGAGTAAGAGGAAGTCAAAGGAAAAAGTAGGTCAAGAGGTAGACAAAAATGAAACTTCCATGAATAAGAAATAGAAGAAAAATCCTGGCAACATGAAAAAACAGAATAAAGCACCCCCCACACAAGGGATCAAGACATAGCCACTGCAGAGGATTCCACTTATAAAGAAATGTTAGATGTAACAGAAAGGTAATTTAAAATATGGATGGTAAAAACAATGAAGAAAATTGCTGAGATGGTAGAAAATAACCAAAAGGAAACCCCAAAAGAGAATTAAATAAGACATGAATGATGTGAATAATATAGAAAGGATGTAGCAGACCTATTGAATTGAAGAAGTCAATCAGGGAACTTAAAGATGCAGTGGAAAGTATCAATAATAGATTAGACCATGCAGAAGAAATAATCTCAGAGGTAGAGAATAAAACTCATGGGCTAACACAGCCAGTTACAGAGACAGAAAAAAAAAAAAATGGAGAAGAAGAATTCCCCAGAGGAATGGAAGCCATACTAAAGGATATAAATGAAATTTTTCCAGATATCCCTTTCAGGGGGATATGAAATCCCTGGTCATCTGAACTTAAATAGAACTTCTCCAAGACACATTGTCATGAACCTGTCCAAAGTTAAGATATAATGGAAATTTCTGTAAGAAGCCAGGAGTAAGCCCAATTTACCTACAGGGGCAAAATCATCAGGGTGACCAAGGACTTCTCAAATGAAACTATTGAAGCTGGAAGAGCATTGTCATCTACCTTTAACCTACTTAAACAAAAAATAATTTCAGCCCAGAATTCTATATTCTGCTAAGCTAAGCTTTAAAATTGATAGAGAAATCAAATAATTTACTGATATGCAAACATTGAGGAAGTTTGCCACAAGACCAGCTCTACAGAAAATACTTAGACCTAGTCTATGAACTGACCATGACAATGGTCCACCAGCAAACTAAGCACCCAGAAACTCAAGACAAAATCTAGCTTCCACAATGACACAGAAGATAAAACTAACCAATGAACTTTCCCAAAATAAGATGAATAGAACTCTACTACACTTATCAATTATCTAAACATATGTTAATGGCTTGAATTAACCACTGAAGTGGTATAGACTGACTGATTGGATGAATGGATCAAATGAGCTGTTCATTTGATCCTTGCAGGAAACACCTAGCCTCAAAAGACAAAGTAAGCCTTGGAGTTAATGGATGGAAAACAACATTTCAGGCAAATGGAAATAAGAAGAAAGGAGGGGTTGCAAAATTATTTTCAGATATAAGTGGAATTAAAGCAACTAAAGTCAAAAATGACAAAGATGGACCCTTTGCATAGGTCAAGGGAAAATACAACAAAAAGACATGCCAATTCTAAATATATGTGCTCCCAGATTTACAAAACAGACCTTACTTCATCTGAGCAATATAATATCCTATAACACCATAATAGTAGGGGACTTTAGCACTCCTACTACTGAGCTGGACAGATCCAATAAAGAGAAACTAAACAAAGATACAAAGAACTTCAATGTGACACTAGAACAACTGTGTTTAATAGATATATAAAGAACACTCTATCTGTAAGCTAAGAAATGTACCTTGTCCCATTAGCCCCATGGAACATTTTACAAAATAGATACTATCCTAGGATAGAAATCAAACTTCAAGAAAATCAAAATAATTAAACTTACACCTTGTATTGCCTCAGACAACAAGATAATACAGGTGGAACTCAACCCCAACAGGAAGAGATATAAAAAGGAAATCATTAACTTCCTTAAGCATAACAACAATGAAGACAGAAGCTACCAAAACTTGTGGAACACTTCAAAAGTAGTACTTAGAGGGAAATTTATTACATTAGGTGCCTACATCTGAGAAACAGAGAGCACATGGACAACCTAATGAAATGGAAAGAGAAGAACAATCCTATCCCAAACATTGCAGAGGAAGAGAAATAATCAAAATTAAATCAGAAATGAATAAAATTGAAGATAAATAAATCATTCAGAAAATTAATAAAACTAAAAGTTGGTTCTTCAAAAAGATAAATAAAATTGCCAGATTAACTAGAAATAGAAAAGTTAAATCTTTAATAACCTCAATTTGAAATTAAAAAGGGGGAAATAACAACTGATACCACAGAGAGACAAGAGATGATTTCTGACCACTAACAATAACTCTATGCTCAGAAATTAGACAACACAGGAGAAATGGACCACTACCCAGAATTATACCATTTCCTTAGACTTAACCAGGAAGAAATAGGTCTCTTCAATAGACCAATATCAAATGGCAGTAAGTAGCTGGGTACATCTCTTGGTTCTCTATTCTGCTCCATACATCTACTTCTCTGTTACTGTGCCAGTACCATGCTGTTTTAATCAATATCAATTTATAGTATGGTCTGAGGTCTGGTTGTGTTATTCTTCCTGACTTGTTTTTATTTCTGAGTCATGTCTTGGCTAATCAATATTTTTTCTGACTCCATATAAAATGAAGTATTATTTTTTCAAGGTCATTAAAGTATGACAGTGGTGCTTCAATGGGGATTGCATTAAAAGTGTATATTGCTTTGGGTAGTATAGACATTTTAACAATGCTGATTCTCCCCAGCCATGAGCATGGTATGTTTTTCCATTTGTTAATATCTTCAGCTATTTCTTTTCTCAGAGTTTCAAATTTCTCTTTATACAGATCATTCTCATCCTTTGTAAGGTAAACTCCCAAATATTTCATCTTTTTGGAACTACTGTAAAAGGAACGGAGTCCTTGGCTGTTTTATGAGCTTGACTATTGTTGATATATATAAAGTCTACAGAAAACATTCAGTGGGGGAAACAACTCCCTATTTAACAAATGGTGCTGGGGGAACTGGCTGGTAACCTGTAGAAGACTGAAACTGGACCCACACCTTTCACCATTAAAAAAAATAGACTGTCACTGGATGAAAGACTTAAACTTAAGACATGAAGCTATAAAAATACTAGAAGAAAGTGTAGGGAAAACACTTGAAGAAATTGGCCTGGGAGAATATTTTATGAGGCGGCTCCCCGGGCAGTTGAAGCAACACCAAAAATACGTTACTGGGATCTGATCAAACTTAAAAGCATTTGCACAGCCAAGAACACAGTATACAAAGCAAGTAGACAGCCTTCAGAATGGGAGAAGATATTTGCAAGTTATGTCAAAGCTTTAATAACCAGAATCCACAGAGAACTCAAACATATTAGCAAGAAAAGAACAAGTGATCCCATCTCAGGGAGGGCAAAGGACTTGAAGAAAAACTTCTCTGAAGAAGACAGGGACATGGCCTACAGACACATGAAAAAATGATCATCATCCTTGTTACTAAGAGAAATGAAAATCAAAACCACTTTGAGATATCATCTAACTCCAGTAAGATTACCACCCACATCACAAAATCCCAAAAGCATAGATGCTGGCATGGATGTGGAGAAAAGGGAACACTTCTGCACTGCTGGTGGGAATGCAAACTAATACATTCCTTTTGGAAAGATGTTTGGAGATCACTTAGGGATCTAAAACCAGACCTGCCATTTGATCCTGCAATTCCTCTACTAGGTATATGTCCAGAAAACCAAAAATCACTTTATAACAAAGATATTTGCATGAGAATGTTTATTGCAGCACAATTGATAATTGCTAAGTTATGGAAGAAGCCCAAGTACTCATTAACCTATGAATGGATCAATAAATTGTGTTATATGTACACCATGGAATATTATGCAGCCTTAAAAAAGGTGGAGACTTTACATCTTTTATGTTTACATGGATGGAGCTGGAACATATTCTTCTTAGCAAAGTAGCTCAAGAATGGAAGAAAAAGTAGCTAATTCACTCAGCCCTACTACGAAACCAATTTATGAGCACGCACACTTCCATATGAATGCTATAGCCCAGCTACAGCCCAAGATGTAGGGGAAAGAGGAGGGGAGGGGAGGGGAGAGGATGGTGGAGGGAGGGTAATTTGGGAAACCACATCTATGATGCATTTTAAAAGGGTACATGTTAAATTTACTAAGTATTGAATATAAATGTTTTAACACAATAACTAAGAAATTGCAGTAAATGCTATGTTAACCAGTGTGATTAAAGTATTTCAAATTGAATATAAAACCAGCATATTGTACCCCATAATTGCATTAATGTACACAGCTATTATTTAATAAAATAAATAAATAAGGAAGGGAAAAGAAAGATAGATCAATATCAAGCACTGAGATTGCAGAAACAATTAAAAAACTTCCAACAACAACAACAAAAAGGCATGGAACCAGCTGGCTTCACATTTGAATTCTATCATCCTCTTATTTCATCCCATTGGAGAGAGTTGCTAAATACCAGAACTCCTTCTCCAGAGAGATCCCACCTGTGAGCCTAGGCATTCTCCTGCCTGGCATAAAATTGAACAAATATTCTACCCACAATTCTGAATTTCCACTCCACCTCCAGCCCCTCAGTTTGGAAGTTTTTCCCCTGCACAGTCCAGACTTTTCGGCAATTCCTTGTGAGATCTGGGAATGGCATGGGTCACTACATGACTGTACTGAAAATAGCTACAGGGGCACAAGGAGAGGGAGTCAAGTAGGTGAGGGAATAGCATGGCCTGTGACAGCACAGTGACTGCAGTGGCGCCAGGGCTCACAACCCAGTTTAGATTTTGGAGAAACACTTCCCCTTTCTATTCACCAACAGAAGGAGCCAGGTCTCAATTCGGGGGGCCTCCCTTAGAAGGAAGCTGGGACGCAGACACAGATGCCAGACATGATGAGCACAAATTATGCACAGCATACTGCCTGCGGTGGAGCGCATTTGGGAAAAAGATTCAGACTGGGTGAGAGTACTAGCCAGTGGTGAAGCACGGCTAGGAGAAAGACACAGATTCAACAGAGTCTGTGCAGCAGCAGTACTGCCTGTGGTAGGGAGGGCTGGGACAAAAGCACAGACTAGGTGAGCATAATATGCACACTGCCCCAGTACCCACCTGTAGAAGGTGGTGAACACACCCCAGGACGCTGGAAGTGTACTCCCCAGGAACCATTGACCACTGGAGGGAGCCAGGCTTCAGATCCATGAGGTTGCACTGGTGGCCCAGTGCAGCGCAGGAGGAGGCACTGACTCCTCTTTGTCTCTGGCAGGCCCATATCCCTGCCACATTTGCCCACTAAAGGGAGTCAGGCCACTACCCCATTGGGCTGTATACTACTTCTGGCTGTGGCATAAGAACAGAAAAGGAGCCATCAAGCCACCTGGACCTTCCTGACCCCACTGACCACCAGAGGGAGCCAAACTTCAGCTTCTTGGGTTTCTGGGTCCAAGCTTCCTGTGGATCCCTGCCCTGCCATCAGGTTGCTGGACACCATTTGAACTCCCACAGTTGAGAAGTGATTGTGCTGTATGGGATAATTCATTTGGAACTCTTGACCTGGGCTGTCCACCTGGGGACCCTCCAAGGTTGAGCTGTGGTTGTGTTGAAGTAGAAGGGACAGATTCACCTCCTGCAATTGATACTGAGGGGAGCAAGGAGTCCCCAGTTGCTTGTATTTCCCCCCAGCTGAGATTTCAGCCTAATTCCACAACTCAATAAGATTGGATAAAAGGTGGCTGACTACAAGATAGGGCCAGCTAGCCCTATCACACAATTTAGGTTCTCAGAGTCTCTGGCTGTTAAGTTTCTGAAAGAGACCTTTATAAAGCTTCGGTAAAAAGCCACAATCACTAGTCCCAACTCTTTGGTAAAGGGTTGGTTAACTACAATTCATGAAACCCTCAATCTAATCTCATTCTACCAGTTTTAATACTGAAACTGCAGAAAATAATCATGAGGTGGAATCAGAGGAAAACCCTGGCAAAATGAATAATCAGAGTAGATCAACTCCCCTGAGGAATGACAAAAGTGATAGGATATAAGTTGCCATTCAAAACAAATGGCTATAATGGCAATAATGGAATTAAGAATATGGATGGCAAATAAGATGAATAAATTGGAGGAGAAGATGGAAATAGAAACCCAAAGAGTTGTACAAAAGTTGTCCGAAGAAATTCATGAATTCAAAGACAAAATTACCAAGGACATGGACAAAAAGAGAAAGGAGATAGCAGAGCTCAAATAAATGAAACAGTTATTTGAGGAGCTCTGGAACACAGTAGAATCATTCATAAAAAGAATTGAGCAGGCAGAAGAAAGGATCTCCAAAATTGAAGCCAAAGCTTTTGAACATTCCCAAACACTCAAAGAAGCAGACAAATGGAGGGACAAAACTGATCCTTCCCAGAGAGAGTTGTGGGATCACTCCAAAAGATCAAGCATTCATCTTATAGGAATTCCTGAAGCAGAAGAGGATCGTCCAAAAGATACAGATGCTCTACTCCAAGATACTATGTAGGAGAATTTTCCAAGCATTGCAAGGGATACTGAAATTCAGATAGTAAACAGTTTCAGAACCCCAGCATGACTCAATCCAAATAAATCATCTCCCAGAAACATTGTAATTAACTTTGCCAAAGTTAATAAGAAGTAGAAAATTCTGCAAGCAGTCAGATATAAGAAAAGCATTACTTACAAAGGGAGATATATAAGAATGACTGCAGATCATTCTTTTCAAGGCAGAAGAGGATGTTCATTGACCTTCATTCTCTGCAAACAAAACAATTTTCAGCCCAGGATCCTGTATCCAGCTAAACTGAGTTTCATTCGTGATGGAGAAATCAAATACTTTATTGACATACAATAAATTGAAGAAATTTACCATAACTAAACCAGCTCCCCAGGATATTCTCACACCCATCCTCCATAATGATTAGTTCAATGGTCCGCTGCCCAAGTAAACTCACCCAGAAATATTTGAACAAAACCTAACTTCCACAGTAGGGAAATTATTAAAAATATCCACTAGACATTTGAACAACATGACTTCCAAAACACTTATTAATTTTCTCAATTATGTGAATGGCTTAAATTGTCTTCTAAAAAGGCATAGGTTGGCTGACTGGATATATATAGTCAGAACAGATATCTGTTGTATACAAAAGTTCATCTTACCTTAAAGGATAAAAATATACTCAGGGTTGGGTGGTCCCTGTGGCTCAAAGGAGTAGGGTGCCAGCCTCATATACCGGAGGTGGTGGGTTCAAACCCAGCCCTGGCCAAAAATTGCAAAAAAAAAAAAAAAAAAGAAAGAAAGAAAGAAAAAGAAAATGGACTCAGGGTGAAGGAATGGACATCTATAATTTAGGCAAATGGAAATCGGAAAAAAAGCAGGGTTTGCAAATTCATTCATAGATACTATAGGGTTTAAACCAACAAAGGTAAGGAAAGATAAAGATGATCACTTCATGTTTGTCAAGGGAAACACTAAACATGAAGAGATTTCAATTATTAACATTTATGCACCCTACCAAAATGCTTCTTAATTTATAAAGGAAACCCTGACAGACATGAAAAATTTGACATCTTCTTTAACTATCAAAGTTAGAGATTTTAACACCCCTTTTGCAGTTTTGGATAGGTCCTACAAGAAAAAACTAAACAAAGAAATATTAGATTTAAACTTGATCCTAAAACAAATGGACTTAACAGACATCTACAGAACACTTCCTGTAATAAAACTGAATATGCATTCCTCTCATTAGCACGTGGATCATCCTCCAAAATTGATCCTATATTATGAACCAAGTATAACCTCAACAAATTTAAAAGAATAGATATTATTCCTGTACCTTCTTGGTCCATCACGCAATTAAAGTTGAATTCAATAACAACAAGAATCTGCATACTCAAAGTCATGGAAACTAAATAACCTTATGATGAATGATAGCTGTATCAAAGATTTGATTAAAAAGGAAATTGCCAAATTTTTGGAACAAAATGATAATGAAGACACAAATTATCAAAACCTGGGGGATACTGCAAAGGCAGTCCTAAGAGGAAAATTTACAGTGTTGGAAGCCTTCACCAAGAAAACAGAAAGAGAGGAGGCCAATAACTTAATGAGACATCTCAAGCAGCAGGAAAGAGAAGAACATTCCAACTCCAAACCCAGGAGAAGAAAAGAAATTACCAAAATTAGAGCAGAATTAAATGAAATTGAAAAAAATAATAATTCAGAAGAACAACAAAACAAAATGTTGGGTTTTTTAAGAAAAGATCAATAAAATTGATAAACCTTTGACTAACTTGACCAGAAACAGAAAAGTAAAATCTCTAATACCATTAATCAGAAATGACAAAGGAGAAATAACAACAGACAGCTCAGAAATCCAAAAAAATCCTTCATGATTACTATATAAACCTCTATTCTCAGAAATATGAAAATCTGATGGATGGACCAATACCTGGAAGCATGCCACCTTCCTAGACTCAGTCAGAGAGAATCAGGAACTGAATAAACATTAAGCACTGAAATAGCATCAACAATACAAAATCTCCCCCCAAAAGAAAACTCCTGGACCAGATGTCTTCACATCAAAATTTCACTAACCCTTCAAAGAGGAACTAGTACTTATATTACTTAATCTTTTTCAAAACATAGAAAAAGAAGAAACCCTTCCCAACACATTCTAAGAGGTAAATATCACCCTGATTCCCAATCAGGAAAAGACCCAACAAAGAAGGAAATCTATAGACCAATATCATTAATGAATCATGATGCAAAACTATTCAATAAGATCCTTGCAAACACAATATATATTATATATATTATAAACACAATATATTATATATATATATATATTATAATGATTAAGTTGGTTTTATCTCAGGGTTACAAGGTTGGTTCCATGTACATAAATCCATAAATATAATACATCACATAAAATAAAAGACAAAGACTATATGATTCTCTCAATTGATGCAGAAAAAGCTTTTGATAATATCCAGCACCTTATAAGAAAATAGGCTTAGAAGGATCATTTCTGAAACTGATGGAGGCCATATACAGCAAACCCAAAGCCAATATTATACTGAATGAAGTAAAATTGAAAATAATTCCACTCAGATCTGGAACTAGGCAAGGTTGCCCATTGTCTCCACCGCTATTCAACATAGTAATGGAAGTGCTACCCATTGTAATCAGGCAAGAGAAGAGAATCAAGGGCATTCAAATGGAGTCAGAGGAGATCGAACTTTCACTCTTCATGGATGATATGATCCTATACTTGGAAAACCCCAGGAATTCAACTACAAAATCTTTTAGAAGTGATCAAGAAGTAAAGCATCATCTCAGGACACAAAATCACTGCCTACAAATCAGGAGCTTTTTAAAATGCCAACAATAGTCAAGCTGAAAATATAGTCAAGGACTCTATTCCTTTTATGGTAGTACCAAAGAAGATGAAATATCTGAGAATTTATCTAATGAAGGAAATGAAAGCTCTCTATGAGGGGAATTATGAAACTCCAAGAAAAGAAATAGCTGATGATGGTAACGAAAAGAAAGACATATCATGCTCATGGGTGGGAAGAATCAACACTGTTAAAATGTCTATACTACACAAAGCTATTTACAGATTTAATGCAATCCCTATTAAAGAACCATTGCCATACTTTAAAGAACTTGGAAAATAGTACTTAGATTTATATGGAATCAGAAAATACCTCAAATAGCCAATACATTACTCAGAAATAAAAACAAATCAGGAGGAATCACATTAGCAGACTTCAGGCAATACTATAAATCTATAGTGATCAAACCAACTTGGTACAGGCACAAAAATAGAGAGGTAGATTTATGGAACAGAATAGAGAACCAAGAAATGAACCCCAGCTTCTTATCATCATTTGATCTTTGATAAGTCTATCAAAAACATTCAGTGGGAGAAAGACTCCCTATTTAACAAATGGTGCTGGGGACCTGCAGAAGTCTGAAACTGCACCCCCACCGTTCACCATTAACTAAAATTGATTCAAATCGGATAAAAGATTTAAATTTAGACATGGAACTATAAAAATAGTAGAAAAGAGTGCAGGCAAAGCCCTTGAAGAAATATGCTTGGGAGGATATTTTATGAGGAGGACCCCGTGGGCAACTGAAGTAACACCAAAAATCCATTACTGGGATCTGATCAAACTAAAAAGCTTCTACATAGCAAGAACACAGTAAGTAAAGCAAACAGACAACCTTCAGAATGGGAGAAGGTATTTGCAGGTTATGCTTCTGACAAAGATCTGATAACAAGAATTCACAGAGAATTGAAACTAATCAATAAGAAAAGAACAAATAACTCCATTTCTGTGTGAGGAAGAGACTTGAACGGAAACTTCTCTGTTCAAGAGAAGAGAAGAAAGGCACATGGCCTAAAAAAACATCAAAAATTCTCATCATTATTAATCATCAGAGAAATGCAAATCAAAACCACTTTGCCATATCATCTAACTCCAGTAAGATTAGCCCACATCATAAAATCCCAAAACTACAGTTGTTGACATGGATGCAGAGAGAAGGGAACACTTCTACACTGCTGGTGGGAATGCAAGCTGATACGGCCTTTTTGGAAAGAAGTTTAGAGAGTACGCAAAGAACTAAAAGTGGACCTACTGTTTGATCCTGCAGTTCGTCTATTAGGTATATACCCAGATGATCAAAAATCATTTTACAACAAAGACATTTGCACCAGAATGTTTATTGCAGCCGGATTCATAGCTGTCAAGTCATAGAAACAGCCCAAATGCCTATCAATGCACAAATGGATTACCAAATTGTGGTATATGTATACCATGGAATACTATGCAGCCATAAAAAGATGGAGACTTCACATCTTTTATGTTTACCTGGATGGAGCTGGAACATATCCTTCTTAGTAAAGTATCTCAAGAATGGGGGAAAAAAGTATCCAATGGACTCAATACTATTATGAAATTAGTCTATAACCACCTATACATTCATATGAATGTCTGAATGTATAAGTAGTAACTATAGTCCAGAAAGCAGGAGAGAAAAGTATGAAGAGGAGAGGAGAGGAGAGGGAGGAGACCAGGAGGTGGGGAGGTATTCTGAGGACCTCACCTAACATGTATAATGCAATGACACATTTCAAAACTACTAAGAATAGAGTATAAATGTCTTATTACAACAAATAGGTAAGCAGGGAGATGGTCATGTTAGTCAGTTACATGCAAGCATTCACATTGTATATCAGATCAGCACATTGTAACCCATAAATGCATTAATGTGCACAGTTATGATTTATTAAAGGAGAAAAAATAAATAAAAATAAAATAAAATGAAAGAATTCTATCATGCCTTCAAAGATGAGATTGTACCTACATTGCAGAATCTATTCCAAAATATTGAGAAGGAAGAAACCTTCCCCAGTCTGTTCTATGAAGCGAATATCACCTTGATTCTAAAACCAGGAAAGGACTCAACCAAAAAGGAGAACTACAGACTAATTTCACTAATGAATATTCATGCAAAAATACTTAACAAAATCTTATCTAATAGATTGCAGCTACACATTAGAAACTTATATATCATGATCAAGTAGGTGTCACCCAAGGGATGCAAGGCTGGTTTAACATATGAAAATCCATAAAGATAAAATATCATATCAATATAAGCAAAAACAAAGACCATATGATCCTCTGAATAGATGCAGACAACACATTTGACAGACCAAGCAAAGTAGCTCATGTTTGTTATTCTAGCACTCTGGGAGACTGAGATGGGTGGATTGCTTAAGCTCACGAGTTTGAGACCAGCCCAAGCAAAAGCAAGATTCTACTCAGGGCAACAGCTTAAGACTCTGTCTCAAAAAAAAATAAAAAAATAAACAGCATTTGACAATATTCAGCATCCTTTTCTAACAAGGACACTTAAGAAAAGAGGCATAGGTGGTGCATTTCCTAAGTTGATTGAAGCCATCTATGACAAACTCACAGCTAATACATACTAAATAGAGTAAAACTGAAATCTTTTCCCCTTAGAACTTAAACCAGACAAGGATGTCCACTATTGCCACTATTATTCAACATTGTGCTGGATGTTGTATCCAATGCAATCAAGCAAAAGATGGATATAAAGGGCATCCAAATGGGGGAAGAGGAGGTCAAACTCTCACTCTTTTCTGATGATATAATCTTATATTTAGAAAAGCCAAGATACTCAACTCCAAACTCCTAGAAGTGATCAGGAAATACAGTAACATCTTAGTGCATAAAATCAATGTCCACAAATAAGTAGCCTTTGTACATACCAATAATAGTCAAGTTGAGAAGCAAACCAAGGACACAATTCGCTTCACACTACCTTCAAAGAAAATGAAACACTTAAGAATATCTCTAATGAAAGAGGTGAAATATCTTTTCAAAGATAATTATGAAACCCTAAAAAAGCAATTTCAAAAGATATTAACAAATGGAAGAACATACTATGCTCTTGGCAGGGAAGAATCAACATTGTCAAAATGTCAATTCTATCCAAAGTAATCTACAGATTCAATGCCATCCCCATTAAAATACCAACATCATATTTTGAATAACTGGCAAAAAATAGCCCTTCATTATATACGGAACCACAAATAAACCTGTATAGCTAAGGCTATTCTTAGTAATAAAAACAAAATCAGAGTTATCACCCTACCAGATTTCAGGCTATATTACAGAGTAATAAAAACAGCATGGTATTGACACAGAAATAGACATATAGAACCAAATAGAAAACCAAGAGATGAAACCAGTATCTACTTGCCATTTGGTCTTTGATAAACCAAACAAAAACATACAGTGGGGAAAAGAATCCCTATTCAACAAATCGTGCTTGGAAAACTGGGTAATTACATGTAAAAGACTGAAACTCAACCCACACCTTTCACCACTTACAAAAATTGACTCAAGATAGATAAGAGACCTAAATCTAAGACATAAAATGATCAAAATCTTAAAAGAAAATGTGGGAAAAACTCTTGATGGCATTGGACTGGGGAAAGATTTTATGACAAAGACTTCAGTGGCCATTGCAAGAACAACAAAAATTAACGAGTGGAACTTGAGTATGCTTAAAAGCTTCTTCACAGTTTAGGATGCTATTAGTAAACAAACAAACAAAACCCCCTTCAGAATAATGAAACATATTTGCAGTGTATGAATCTGACAAAAGGTTGATAAGTAGAATCTACAGAGAACTCAAATTAATCAATAAAAAAAGGGTAAACAATCCCATTTACCTCTTGGCAAGAGATAAGAACAGAACCTTTTCTGATGAAGACAGATGAATAGCTAAACAAACATTTGAAAAAATGTTCATCATCCCTGATCATCAGAGAAATTCAAATCAAAACCACCCTGAGATATTGCCTAACTCTAGTGAGAATAGCCCACATCACAAAGTCTCAAAGCTGCAAATGTGGTGTGGATGTGGAGAGGAAAGAAGGGAACACTTTACACAGTTGGTGGGACTGCAAACGAAATACAGCCCTTTTGGAAGAAAGTATGGAGAATCCTCAAAAAACTCAAAGTATAACTCCTAATCTCCTAATGTGATTTTACAATCCCATTTCTAGGCATCTACCCAGAAGAAAAAAGAAATTATTTTATCATAAGAACATTTTCACTAGTCTATTCATTGCAGCTCAATTTATAATTACCAAGGTGTGGAAACAACCAGTCCAGAAATGGATTAACAAACTGTGATACACACACATACACACACATACACCATGGAATACTATTCAACCATTAAAAAGATGGAGACTTTACATCTTTTATATTAACCTGGATTGAGTTGGAACACATTCTTATTTGTATAGCATCACAAGAATGGAGAAGAAATAATCCAATGTACTCAATTCTAATATGACGGCAGTAGATAGTCCCATATAAGTTGGGGATATAGGGGAATGAAGGAGTGGGGAGAGTGGAGGATGGAAAAGGATGGAGTGTTATGGCGTATGGCTCACTTTATTTTTTTTTGAGGAAGACACAATTATAAGTGGGACTTCACCTAACAAATACCATCAGTGCAACCTAATTCTTTTTCCCCTGAATAACTCCCAAACAATAAAAAGAGAAATAAAACTAAAAAAATTAAGAAAAAGAACTCTATCAACTTTGCCACTAAAGAGTTTTCTATCTTCAACCCACGTATTACCCAATATTCTACCATTATGGTGCCCCTTTCTTCTTCTTTGTCTTCCTCTCCTTCTTTTCCAGATTAAAAAAAAAGAAGAAAGAAAAGAAAGAAAGAAAGAAAGAAAGAAAGAAAGAAAGAAAGAAAGAAAGAAAGAAAGAAAGGAAGGAAGGAAGGAAGGAAGGAAGGAAGGAAGGAAGGAAGGAAGGAAGGAAGGAAGGAAGGAAGGAAGGAAGGAAG
>CAUYON010194447.1:0-24395 GCA_963573935.1 Arctocebus calabarensis | reverse complement strand
TAGAGTACTGTGGCATTACAGCTCACAGCAACCTCCAATTCCTGGGCTCAAGCGAGTCTCTTGCCTCTGCCTCCCAAGTAGCTGGGACTACAGGTGCCCGCCACAACGCCTGGCCATTTTTTGGTTGCAGCCGTCATTGTTGTTCGGTGGGCCTGGGCTGGATTTGAACCCGCGAGCTCAGGTGTAGGTGGCTGGTGCCTTAGCCCGTTGAGCCACAGGCGCCGAGCCTATAGTGTCAAATTTTATTGGAAACCGTGTACAGGCTCGGATGAGTGAAAATCATTAAGTTAATTTTGGTGCTATCTTCCCTTCTTGGAATATTATAAATGCATTGTAAGTATTTATGTAGAGAATAAAATATGACGATTGCAACCCGTGTGCACCAACGGGCCTGTGAAATATTTTCAGATGGTATGTATTATAGGTATGTAGAGGTGTCTGTGTGTGTGAATGCCAAAAAAAGGATTTGAAGTAATATGATAAAATATTAGAGGGTGTGTTTAAAAATAAGGCTATGGTTAACTTTTTCTTTACACTTGTTCTACAATTTTTATTTGAAAAGATGAGCATAATACATTCACACCATTCTTTTTTAAATGTAGCCATTTATCTTTCTGAGCATTTTCCCTCTCCCCTTCCCGGCGCCAGAGCTCCTGACCATCTCATGAAAATCTCCATGTTTATCGGGCTGACGTCTTTAGGGGACCCCACTGTACTCTGGAAAAAGCAAAAAGCCTTACAGGAAGCACAGTATTTACTGAAATGTTTGTTTAACTGCAAGGAATTTTATGAAGTCTGTTGCGTATAAGGCACCACACTGAGGATTCGCTTTAGGTATCATTTAGATAAAAACTTCTTTCACCTGCAGGGAGAAACAGGCCACTGAATGGCCGGGGGATCCATGGACCTTATGAAATGAAAAGCTAATTTATTTTCTCTGTAAATATGTGCACATATGTTTTTCCCCTGAGGTGAGGACGGTTTATGAAAGCGTTCATTACATTTTCAAAGTGGTGTGAGGTCTATGATATGTTAAAAAGTGCAGGCTTACAGATGGGGTCCTGCAAGGTGATACCTGATGAGCTATGGACTTAGTGTCACCTTGAGTGGCAGCCAGTTACTACGTGAGATTCGTAAGCCTGACCTTGGATGTGGAGGCTCCCCCGGCAGCTGAGAACCACTCTGCGGGCTCCTTCCAGGACTTCCTGAGAAGTCTGACAATTCCTGGGAGGCCCAAACCTGGTGAAGGCCTTGCAGAACCAGGCGGTCCCTGTCAATCAGCAGTGACTCCTGCCGTCCTTCCTGACACGATTGTTTCATGGACTAGAGAGGTTAGAGGGGGCAGATATCTTGTTTGGGTGACAAATTAGATATGGCACTTTTGAGTGAAACAATCACATGAGGCCAACTTATGGAACGAAAAAAAACAAGGAAAGAAGTGGGCCTCCGATTAAGAGCACAGGTTGAGATGTAAGAGCGTAGGGCTGGGCTGGGCGTGGTGGCTCACGCCTGTAGTCCTAGCTCTATGGGAGGCCGAGGTGGGTGGATTGCCTGAGCTCAGAGGTTCAAGACCATCCTGAGCTAGAGTGAGCCAGAGTGAGACCCTATCTCTACCAAGAAAAGCCGGGCAATGTGGTGGGCGCCTGTAGTCCCAGCTACTTGGGAGGCTAAGGGCAAGAGAATCGCTAAAGGAAGAAAAGAGAAAAAACAACAAAAAAACCCAAAACAAACCCTTCAAACTAAGATGAGTGAAGGCCAATTGAAATTGAAAATTCAAAAAAAAAAAAAGAGCACAGGGCGGAATCCCTCAGTGGGCGTGAGGAGATTTCCCTTCAGTTGTGGGGTCTCTCCTTCATCTTAAGGACTTTCCTCCTTGGGGCCTCAGAGTCGGCACCTTAAGGAGGCTCTGCGAGGCCTCCATCCTCCAAGACTTGCCCTGCCAGGGCCGAATGCAGGGACCGGCCCAGGAAGGAATGAGTGCGCCAATGCCTATCCCCACCCTGCCTCAACCCTTGTGCTGACTTCTTTTTCGAACTCAGCCTGCCCGCACCCCAGTGAATCAAGGCCACGTTGCCCACACAGAACCTGGACCTAGTTCCTTCCTTTACATCCTCCCTTTAACCTCATTTATTTTCTACCTCCAGTTTCCAATATGGAAACTGCTCACTCACGGATTCTCCCTCCTTCACCTTCAAGCTGCCTCTTAACTCACCTCAAGCCTCTACACCTCTATCCTGACCTTACACCTTAATGCCTCATCTTCTTCTGTAATACTGCTTGGTCTATGTACGAACTGGACAATGGCTCACAATGGCCTGAAACTGGCACCTTTGACCTTTCACTCCTCACTGACCTGGACATTACCATGAGAGATTGGGCGGATGGTCGGAAGTCCCCCACATCAGGCCTTCCTCCTCCTCCTAAACATCCCTCTTTGTGTTCATCTTGGGAAACTTCTCAAATTTTCCCTGCACTTGGCCAAACCAGCCCTCCCTGAACCCCCTGATTTTCCACTGTCTTCCTTAGACCCAGCAGAGTCCCCCTTCTGCCCCTCCACAACCCCCCACCTCAACCTCTTCATTACCTGAAGAATAACACCCAGTGCCCTCTCTCTCCACCCACCTTCTGAGGCACGTGGGCGAAAAAGAAAAGATGGCAGACCTAACTTCCCCACCTCATCCTAGATTTGGCCACACCTTTGGACCTTCCACTTCTGGACCACTACAATCTCTATACCCTTTCTGAGAGGTTGTGGCCCACACCGTGCTCATCAGCCTCTACTACTCTCCTGGCCATTAGTGTGCTCACTTAGATTTACTTTCCTTTTACCATAAGAACTGTGCAAAGAAAGGTGCCATCCCTGACCTATGGCTGAGGAAACAGAAGTGGGTGGCGTAGGGGCACCTGCCAAAGACCTTAGGACTCATAGGTGGCAGAGCAGAGCTCGGCCTGGATCTGTGTGACTCTGAGTCTCACGCTCCTGCTACTTTGCTGTTCTGTCTTTACTGTGAAGGACAAACCGCAGGGCACAGCACAGTGCCCAACAGTGACTCTCTCAGCGCCAGAAGCTTTGCCTTCCCTGTGCGGCTGGGCTCCTCACTGCACCAGGACATGCAGTGGCCATGTGGGGGCAAAGTAGGATCTTGGTTTAAAAATCTGGATCTTGTTTCACTTTGGTTTTCTTACTTTTAAAATAGGTATAAAAATATGTTTGGAGCATCGTGAGAATGAAGTGTGATAATGTAACTAGAGAACTGCTTCCTGCCCATCACAGACACTTCACGCACAAAAATTCGCTTCTTTGTTCAAAAGACAAAATTGTTGCTTACCTCACTCGAGTTCGTTAAGCTTATCTGTCTGTAAGAAACAGAAAGATGGTATTACGTAAACTATAGTTCATAATGGCCAGGTACAGTCATGCTGAGCCCTCACAAACCTTCAGTTACATTTTCATTGCTGAGTTAACAGCCCACAGTCCCCTGTGATTATCGTCACGGTCCTGTAAAACTAAAGCCAGGTTATGTCATGGTCCTGTAAAACCAAAGCCAGGTTATTGTTCTCAGAATTTTCTAAGGAAAAGAAGTTCTCAGAAAAGGTGGTGATGGAAAGGACACAAATAACTTGCTTCTCATTTTAGGAGAGTTTCATCATTACTCCTCTGAAATTGGATTTTTCATGTCAAAGTTCCGTCAGCACGGTCAGGTCTGCTACTAACTCGATTTTAAAGCTCTTAGTTTTTCCCTTTGAGGGAAGGTTAAGAGTTTCAAATACGGAGCTGCCAGGCAGGGGGACCCAGGAAGGCACGCGTAAGAGAAGGGAAGCTGGGACTAAATGGAGATCTGAGGCAAGGAAAAAACCTCACAAAATTGAATGGTAGGGAAAGAAGTCAACGTAGAATGTGGTAATGCGGACGCTGCAAAAGTCTCAGAAGAAGCTCCACGCCTGTCATGCGACGGGCAGCCCGTTAAGTTCTCTAAACTGAACGTCTTTTTCATCTGCAAAGTGGCAACAAGAGTTTCATCTTGGAGGTTATTTTGAGCATTGCCAGAGATAAAAATAAAAAGTTGGGCATTCAGTGGGCACGACTGCTAAATGTGGCAGGTGTAGGAAATCGTGATGGGGAGGTGCTGTGTTCCATTCGCCCCAAGCTGGCTGTGGGATGACTGTGTCTGAATGAAGAAGGGGCAGAGATGAAGATTGCAAGGCCAAGCTCAGGTAAAGGCTATTGATTAGACTCTGCGTTCTAAGGGTTCATCTGTATCAGGTAGGAAGATTTCAGAAGCATCCTGTGCTCAGTCTCCAAGCATTAGGCAACTGTACTGAGGCTCCGGTTTCTAACTTCTGCCACTGCATGTCTGACGAGGCACCTGTGTGCCCTCCTTCCCCTTCATTTGGTCATGTGAGAAGATAAAGTAATCTCAGAACCTGGATGAAGGTCTTCATCACTCTGGATTAAATGGAAGCGAATGTAGTGCTTTTAATGTTTAAGAGACTCTGGCATTTAGGGGGGTACAGACAGATTAGCTGTATGGCTTCTATTTAAACACGTGTAACTGATTTTAGAGCTGTGATTATAAGTTATGAGAGTTAAGATATGTTTGCCTCTATTTGTAAAGAGTTTGAACTGTTCAAGAGAACTTAAATTTTTCTTTATATATACGTTGGCTGTATTAGATTTATGAAATTTATTAATGCTAGCCTTGCTAGGATTGAAACTCATCCTGTCAGCAACAGAAATGCTTAAACATCAAATAAGATAAATTTATAAAGGTGTATTTTTCTTTTTTAAATTCTTGCAGTTTTGGGCTGGGGCCACGTTTGAACCTGCCACCTCCAGCATATGGGGTCAGCGCCCTACTCCTCAAGCCACAGGTGCTGCCCAAAAGGCGTTTTAAATATTGACGGGGATTTAATTGGTTCTGTAAATAAGTCTAGCTATCGAAGATGCCTTAACCCCGTCTGATTTGAGTTAGTTGACGTTGGTTGGAGAACCAGCAGAGGGATTGTCTCTTTGTTTAGATGAAATATTTCAATTGACAAATAGAGAAATATACTTTATGGATTGAAATTTGAGGCTTTGGAAATTGTAACTTCAGTAAGTGGCATTTTAGGTGAGAGGCCGAGTGATGGTAATAAGGTCTTTCTGGGCTGAGTGGGGTGTTGGCAGCACCCTTCTCTCCAGGTGTCACAACCCAAAGCGTCTCCCAACACTGCTAACCGTCCCCCAGAGAGACGCAGGACAAAGTCTACCTCGATGGGAACCACGTCCCCAAATCCACTAGCTAACGTTCAACGTGGGCAATTGGAATCCAGACTTGAGAGCCTGTGCCCTCCCCACAGAGCTCTGCGGGTGAGAGGAACAGGGAGAACAGCCTGTGGGGGGGAGAAGGAGTGTGTTTCTAGAAAGACTTGCGCTCCCTGGGGCGGAACAAAGGATGCAAAGGTGAGTCTAGGAAGACTTAAGCTCTGTGGGGCGGAATAAAGAACGCAATGATGAAGTGACACTCAGCAGACAGTTAAGAATACGAGGGACCTCTTAGCTACTTCATGTCTCCCATTAGCGCCTGAGGGCCTGAGTTCCTCTGTCCAGGGCAAACGCTTCCTAACTGAAGGCTGCCGCCCGGCTGCCACTCCACGCTGGCAGTCAGAAGGCAGCCTTCCTTCTGTGCAGGGACACAGGAAATGCTCATCTCTGTTCTGAATGCTAAAGGAAGGTCATTTTGGAAATTTAGGCTTTGGGGAAAAAAAAAACTTCGTGAGTTAGTCGCATTTTGTGATTAGAGCTGGTTGCCAAGTGTGCCACACAGAGGGCAGTGGGGAATCTGTTACCAGTACCTAATCCCAGGGGCTTGGTTTTACAATACTTATTTGTCAAAAAGGTTTTCGAGCATGGTTATATTTCCCTGACCTGGGTGAAGGGAAGCTGGGGGCCAGTCCTGGTCCTGGAACAGCCTGGGCCCCTCTCACTTCTTACATAAAATACACCGGCTCTGGTCCTGGCATTTGACATTTTCTTTAATTCACAGCAACTGAGCAATTCGTTAAAGAACTCATTGTATTACACAGACGCTGTGTTTTCTGCAGACTCAGAGCACAGGCTCCTAGGGATGGCTCCTACTTCTGTCCAGGTGTGACCGGCTCTGCCCCCACCCTTTAGAAAGCGGGACGCCCTCGTCCCCTCCCCCACACCGCCACCTGGCTGGTCACCAGCAGAGGGAAGGCGGGAACGTCTCACCTGGGCCCTCTGGGAGGGAGGGACCTGCAGCTCTTGGGCTCCCGGGGCAGGGGATGGGGCTTCCTCAGGAGCGCGGCAGGAGGCCTGTGTGGAGAGTCCAGAGGGGAGGTTTGAGCCGTTGGCTCCGGGTTTGGGGCTGGAGACTTCGGGTCTGGGATGGTAATTCCCTTGCCTCACAGATGCGTTTCAGGGCCCTTGAAATGTTAAACTACTGATTGTGATTCTAAATCTCCCTCCTAGAGATTTGCTCTGGGTAGAACTTTCTGCAGGGTCTCATATACTTTTTAATACGCTGCCTATTTTGGCTTTTGGGACCCTGGGGAGCGTATGGTAACAGCCTTCCATTTATCCCAAACCGGAAGACCTGAGTTTTTAAAACTCCCCGAAGAACTGTAAGAAAATATCACGCGAGCCAGGAATGCCTAGCTCAGCCCGTGTTCACACCTTTATTCATAAAGGGTCTCGGGCACTTTGGAGATGCTGGAGATTCAGAGACAGAGACCCGGCGCTTGGTTTAAGATGCCCTCCACCCCCCAGGAGGGAACAGAGAGAAGGGGCTGCCAGGGGGTGCAATACCCGCCCGGCACAGGTGCTCAGAGCTTCAGCGCTCCAGTTTCTGTATGTGTATGTAAAAATATCATAATATTTGCATTATATATGTGTTACAAATAAATATGTGCATTTAAATAAATGGAAGTTAATGTTTATGTCTCGTAAGGGCACACTACAGTCTGTGCACGTGGGCCCGTCAGATGTAAACGATCACGATCTGGTGGATTTCTGTACTAAACACAGGGGCAGAAACAGAAAGTGAGAGAGTCGAAATGGCGAAGAAGGGCTGCTGGACAGACAACCGTGAATGAACGACGGATTAAATGGATAAATGAAGGCTCGTTTAGTCTTGCTCACTGACCAATGTTCAATGTTTGTGTTCCTCTTTTCAAGCACTGGCACAAGCACAGCAAAACCAAATACTATCGTAGATGTCTTACCGAGGAGGTGGGAATGGAATCTGTAAGAGGAAAGAGAGTTAGAAATTAAATTTATTGTTTTTAGAGCAGGGCCAATTGTCAGGTGCCTAAACCCTTCCCCCACCTCCCCTCCCAGAACAAAAGGCCTGTCTGACCTGCTCCAAGAGTTCCTCTGGAAAGACCCTAGCTGAGGAAAGCCTTCCAGCAACCTATGGAATCTCCCTGCCCCCACGCCCAGTATAAAAACAACCCCTCCCTACCCAGTGCAGCTGCCATCTTTGCCGAGGCGGGGCTCAGTCCCTGTTCACCAAACTTTCCTGAGTCTCTCCTGATCTCCTCTCTGGGTACGCTGCTGAACTTCCTTCACCAATGGCTAACAATCGTTTGGTTTACCAATAGAAATCACAATCATGTCCAAACTTTTAGGACACCTTTTTGAAGCAATATTGAAGCGTTTACATTGTCTATATCTCTATGCTTCTAAAGAATAACAAACAAACTTTGTTGATTTCTCTTACCTTGCTCTTTTTTATGGATATGTCTCCTAAAACATAAGAGGGGACACCCGTGAATTAATGGGAAATGTCATCCAGCACCGTTTTTATATTCACTTAAATGGAAATCATTTCTACTTTTAATAATATTGATGATAATATCAATTAACATTTATTGAGATCTTATTAGGTGCCCAGCATCACGCTAAACACTGTAGGTTTTCGGTCTTACTGAATCTTCACTCTTGGTCTGTTCGTGAAGATAAGGAGGCAGAGAGAAGTTAGCTTTCTCTCCTGCCAGTCACCAAGTTAGTGGATGGAATGAAGATTTTATTGCATGTGGCGTGACAGTTGAGGTCTTGTAACCACTGTCTCCGTTTCCTATCTGGAATTGACACACACCCACCCACACGTTCAAGTTCTACCTAGCACCTTCATGGGTATTTCCAAGCAGAGAAAATCGCATCACAGAATTTTCAATACAGAAGGGTTTTCAAAGACCCAAGAATCTATCTTGTTTATTCTGGGGATGACAAAAAAAAGGGCAATCTAGGTGAGACAATTTCTTAAGACCAAGGGACCCTAGAAAAAGCCCAAGTGAAATCTGGAAAGATTTTTTGAATATCTATAGACATTTTTATTTCCAAAGTTCAATTCAATTTTTTTTTTTTTTTGATAGAGACAGAGTCTCACTTTATTGCCCCCGGTAGAATGCCATGGTGTCATACAGCTCACAGCAATCTCCATCTCCTGGGCTTAGGTGATTCTTTTGCCTCAGCCTCCCCAGTAGCTGGGACTACAGGCACCTGCCACAATGCCCGGCTATTTTTCTGTTTTTTGCAGTTCTGCAGAGGCCGGGTTTGAACCTGCCACCTTCGGCATATGGGGGGCGGGCGCCCTACTTGATGAGCCACAGGCACCACCCAGTTCAATTCAGTTCTAAAGACAATTACTGAGCTCCTACTCTGAGTTCAACACACACCAGACTGGGGCTACAAAGACAAACACAGCCGGGTCCTTCCTCTCAAAGGGCTCTGGGGTCTCTTTACCAGCCAAGCTCCAGGCTCTGGGCGCGAGGTGCTCAAGATGACTGACCCTGTCACTGTTGCCCTGGTCTTGATTCTGAAGTGGGTGGATGTGCATTAAGACACTGTGGACAGTTAATTTTACGAGGATTTCGAGTAGGGAAGCACATGGCATTAAAGAGACTTAAGTCAGTCTGGGGTGTCAGAAAGAGCTTCCCGAGGAAGCAGTATTTGTGGCTCTTGGGGAAGGGTGGTGTAATTAGTGCTACTTTACAGGGCTGTGGGAAAGTCACTGAGAATATGCTCCGGTCAGTATAGGGGATGCAAACTTGACCACACCTGTCCGTGGCTAAACATTGAATCTCCTTTCCTCATTTGTGCAACAAGGAGGTTGGACTCATTTTTAACTGTGCTCTGAAGAGCCCCTGACTCCCCTTTGCCAACCCCCAGGAGCAGGGCAGGGCCTGGCTCCTGGCTCCCAACACATCCACGGGGCTTCTCTTCTGCCTGTTTTCTGTCCTATTCCCTCTTAAGATCTCCTTTGGTAAAAGGTCCAGCTGACCCCAAACTATACAGTACTACATACGACACAAGATTAACGACTCTTCCAGGTCTAAAATAACTACTGTATTGAATAAGATTACCATCCTGCCTGTTTGTTTTCATTTGCGGAAAATACTTTAAATGGGTAGGATCAACTTCTTTACACGGATTCCAAACCCTGATTGGAACAGAACTAATTAGATGCACACAGAACTAATTCGATGTTCTCGGCATTGTAACAATAGAAAATATGTTAGATCTTTGGCTATTCCAATGATATTCCAAAAAATCTTGGGCCACAGTGATGCTGGCTGAAGCAGCACATCAGGAACATAAAGTGAACCTCCTCCCATTTCGTCATGTGCTGGTTGCACCTGCAGTGTTCCCCGTGGACTCGCTTGCAGCTGGTGCTGACTTTCCCCCTGAAACTGGCTTTCTGAGAGGTCTTTTTTCATAGATACCACTCTGTCTATTGGGGATCAATTTTATTCACCAGAAAAAAAAATTCAGTGGAGAGATTGAATTTCCATAATTCGACAGGAACATTTCATTTACTGTTGTGGAGATACCTATCTAGCCTGCTTTAGTGGCTGTGAGTTTGGACTAAGACATCTATCTTCTTTTCATTCATTCATTTATTATCAAGCACATAGTATGTGTCTGGCATGGATTCATTTTAAATATATTTATTGACACAGGTGTCAAGGAATATCATACCAGCAAACAGAGTTGCTATTCCCATGTCACTTACATCCCAGTGACAGAAGATAGAAAAGAAACAAAAGTATAAATAAATAAACAATCACAGGTAGTGACGAGTGTTAGGAAAAATGACACAGGTAAGGGAGATCGCAGGGCCTGGGGTGGGGCTGCTGCTTTTAGACAGGTCTGAGGTTAGGGGACGAGGCTGGGGCCTGAGGAAGAGGCAGCGAAAGCCAGCCGGTGCAAAGGGCCTGCGGTGGTGTCACAGTCTGTAACCTGGAATTGGGTAATTTATATAAAAAAGAAATTTGTCTCTTACAGTTCTGGAGGCTGGGAAGCCCAAGGTTGTGGGGGCTTATCCGGTGAGAACATTCTTGCCAGGGGGTTAGGGGTGGGGGTAAGGTGTAGGGAGTTTGGGGGGCTCAGCGGTGTCCAAGGGCATCTGACACCAGAGCTGAGCCTGCTAATGTGTCAGCTCGTGTCTTTCTCTCTCTTTATAAGACCAGGCACTCCCCTTCCCCCATAACCTTTTAATCCAGTAGGTCACTGATCCACCCCGTGGGCAGGGCCTTCCTGACCCAGTCCCCTCGCAATGGCCCCACTGTTCAACACTGCCATGTTGGTGACTGAATGTCGCCATGAGTTTGGAATGAGATGTCCAATCCTTTCAGGTGGGTGAACACGAGGGGCTGTAAGGGCAGAGGGGAAGGTTGAGGCCTCCAGATCACACAGGGTCTCATCACCAGGGCGAGGACATGGCCTTAACCATAGCGAACCATTTGGAACCACTTCACTGGGGTTTATTTCTTTATTGACTTATAAAGAAATTATCACATTTTTACCAACAGTGTGCAAAGGATCCCTTTTCCTGCATCTTACCCAACACACGCCATCTTGTGTTTTTAAATAGTAGCCGTCCCAGCAAGTGTTAGGCGACATTTCACTGTGGCTCTGATTTGCATTTCGTATGTGATGCCGAGCGAAAAGGTTGGCTGCCCCTCATATGTCACTGTTGGCCACCTGAACATCGACAGGAGAGACACCCACCCAGGCTCTTTGCCCACCTTCCAACCAGGTCACTCCTTTTCAGCTGTTCACTTGATGAGAACCTTGTCTATGGGCATTAATCCTTCATCAGGTACTTGGTTTGCAGATATTTTCTCCCTTTCAAAGTACAGTGTCTTTTTATGCTGTTGACTGTTTCCTTTGCTGTGCAGAAACTGTTTATTTGATGCCATCCCACTTGTTTATTTATTTTTTTGCAGTTTCTGGCTGGGACTGGACTTGAACCCGCCACCTCTGGCACTTGGGGCCAGTGTTCTACTCTTTTGAGCCATAGGTGCTGCCTCCATTTGTTTGTTTTTGCTTTTGTTGCCTGTTTGGGTCTCATTTCCAAAAAGTTAAGACCAGTATCAAGGAGGTTTCCCCTGTTTTCCTCTAGGAGTTCTAGGTCCTACCTTTTAGTCTTTAATTCATCCTGAGCTGATTCCCTTTCACAGTGTGAGATGAAGGCCCCACCCAGTCTTCTGTGGACTGGCATCCAGTCCCCCTGACACGGTTCACTGAAGAGACTATCGCGTCTTTTTCATGTATTCTTGATGTCACTGACAAAAATTAATTCGCTATATGCACAAAACTATTTCTGGGCTCTCCACTCTGCTCCACAGGTCCAGGTGTTTTTGTGCAGGTGCCCCACTGCCCTGGCCACTGTGGTCCTGTAAGATAATTTGAAATTGGGAAGTGTGATGTCTCCAGTCTCATTCTCTTATTCAAGGTTGCCTCAGCCCATCAGAGTCTTTTGTGTTAATCCCGATGAATCTTTCTGAGGTAACGTTCACAGGTCCTGTGTCTTCGTTATAATGGAGGTTCTCTCCAGCATCACTGACTATCCTCCTTCACTTCAGAGATTTGGGGTGTGATGCTGTCAGCACCAGCAGCAGCAACCTTGGGGGTGTCAGCCACATCACACGTGCCGCTGGCGATCTCGGACCACAGAGCTTCACGCAATCACTGTTCGTATAACCAAGATCCTTCCAAGATGTGGAAGGGAACTTAAGGGAATTTACAGGTCAGAAAATCAGATCAAACAGCCAAAGTAACCTATCTACCATCATGCAGCTTTGATGATAATTCAGCCAACTTTTTCTATTTCGGAGTCTTTTCAAAAGGAGTAGTAACAATTCAGGTAGTGTTTGTATATCGAAGAGAGGATGAGATTTGGAATTGAACTTGTTCAGACTGCACCTTGATTTTGCTGCTTATCGCGGGCAGGGCCTTAGCAGAGACTCGCAGAATTGAGGCGCTAGTCAGGGCTTGCTGCTCAGCCACACCCGCAGCGACTGCTGCTGGTATGCAATGAAAAGCGGAGGGAAAACGGAAATTCGCACTCCTGAGGAAGTACACAGAGATTCTCGAATGTCCTGAAAAGTTCCTTGTGTGTCAAACAAAAGGATCCGGAGGATTGTTCTTCAAGGTCACTCGGTATCTGCGCCGGGGAGCAGCCTGGCACGGAAGCCGCGCGCGCTCGCCACCTGGCGGCCGCAGGTGTGAACCGCACCGTCTGCCTGAGACTATTTGCTTGGAGCCTGGAGAGAGGGGGCAGGTCTCACCCCTGCCGCGCAAGTTACTGTTTGGGGGAGGTGAGTAGAGGTGAGCACAGCCTGGCTGGAGGATCGATGGATCTTAGCTTGACTGTTTTGTCCGTAACACATTATGGCAAAACCACAAAGAAGTCGTCAACTTCACAGTGTTCTGGGGGTGGTGGGGAGAACTAGGCTCTTGGAGGAGACAGAATTAAGACACCTGTTCCTGTCAGTGGTTTGAACCAGCTTATTACATTGTCAGGAATTAAATACAAACATTATCAAACAATTGTATGAACACATACTTCAGTGACAGTAGTTTCTCCTTACCCTGGGGGGGTCTCTCCAACCCGGGGGGGTCCTCACTCCTGTGTGTGTGGCCACAACAAAGTCTGACGCTCAGCAGCCAAACCAGCTCACCTGTGTTCTTCCTTCTCCAAAATTTCACAGGTAGAGGACTGGTATTTATGATGGATTTTAGTAATCTCAGCATAGGATTCTTTTTCCCTTTCCTTAATTCAAGAAGGTTCTTCTCTTCACTTTACGGCTTCTCTTTGGTGTATCTGAACAGCTGGTGTCACCACCCTTGCACTCCCAGGCCATAATTCAGTAAAATAAGGGTGACTTGAACACAAGCACTGTGATATGTTGACAGTCAATCTGGTCCCCAAGACGGCTACCTGACCGGCAGGTGGGCAGTGTGTAAGGAGTGGAAATGAACGCAGGGCAAAGATACAGTTCAGGTCCCTGTTGGGATGGAGAGAACTGTGGGCTGCTCAGAAAGGCATGCATCGAAACTTACAAATTGTCTATTTCTGGAATTTTCTATTTAAATTTTCAGATCATAATTGATCACAGGTAACTGAAACTGCGAAAGTGAAATCAAAGACAAGGGATGAGCACCATATTTATTTTTCACTTAGCTACTATTCACTATGTGCTAAAATATGCAATGCCCTTTATCCATAAAACAGAATCAAGCAAATCAATACTTTCAGAAATGGACCATCGGTGTGATGTTCTGCAGTTAAAGACATAAACTGTGGATACAACGGGATCAAATTCAGTCTCAATCACAAGTTTATTGTACCTATGAGTTTTGTGATATCTAAAAGCAAACCATTAGGGTCTCGTGTGCTGATGATTAATTATGAAAGAGTCCAAAGAAGCAACTTGTGATCCACGTGGCTGGTAATGTGCATTTGGCAAGACCTGTTGGAGAAAACTCTCCAAGTCTTTAGAAACTTTTAGAAATTAGCCACAGCAACCAATTGCCGTAACCATTCTTGGGGTTGCAGTGCGGAGGGACAAAGGTGGGTGGAGCTGAGGATGTGGAAGAAGCCAGCCTGCTCTGGCAGCTCTTCATGTAAGGTCAGAAAACGCAATTTCTCATGGAAATGCACTTCAGCAGCTTTCCCATTGGGCAGTGAGTGGTGTGGGATAGATACGCTTTTCCACAATGAGCTCAGGGGACGTCTTTCCCACTGACCGGGGTGTCTCAGAGTTTGGAGGAAGGAAGGGGACGCGGTGACTCAGGCAGTGGGCCAGGGGGACTTGTGTATCAGCCTGGTGGCCCTGCACAGGGGTGCAGACAAGATGACCCCATCACAGCAGATGCACAAAAAGAAGTCAACACACAGACAGAGGCAGCCCTGGGTCAATGTTAGCAGTTGAATTACGTTATAATCAGATACATTTCACCTTATGTGCTCCCTCTCTCTCTCCCCTTCCCGTACAAGAAAACTTTTATACAAGAATTTACTGTTCATTATTAATGGCTTTTTCTTCACATTGTGGTGTAGGATATAGAATTAGAAAAAATAAACAGGAGGGCAAACTTATAGTGCACCACCCTTCACCAGGAGCTGCCAGGGATGGAAGGGTCCATGTCCATGGGAGTTCTGTGTATGTGACGGTCGTGGGTCGAGGACTATCTGTTCCAAACAACGGATGGCTTACGCCACCTGGGAAACTACTCCGGATGGGAAAGGGACTGTGAACCTAGGACTGAACTAACGTTGGGGTCAGTGTCGGCTTTCCTGAGGGTGTTGTACGGAGTGTGGGCTCAAGAACCTGATCTGAGAGAGAGCAGGTTTCACGGATGCTGTGCTTGCAAATGTCCTCTGTCCCCCTTGCAGACACACAACGCTCTGTGAAGAGCTGGGCGATAGAGACTTCTCTTTATTTCTGTTTAACTCGGTGTTTCTCGAGGTTAGTGCATGGAGTCCCCTCTATTTTAATCTCTTTCTTTCTTTTTTTTTTTTATTTGAGACAGAGCCTCAAGCTGTCACCCTCGGTAGAGTGCCATGGCATCACAGCTCACAGCAACCTCCAATTCCTGGGCTCAGGCGAGTTTCCTGCCTCCGCCTCCCGAGTAGCTGGCACCGGCCAGTAGTACAGGTGCCCGCCACAACGCCTGGGCATTTTTTGGTTGCAGCCGTCATTGTTGTTTGGCGGACCCGGGCTGGATTCGAACCCATCAGCTTAGGTGTACGTGGCTGGCGCCTTAGCCCCTTGAGCCACAAGTGCCGAGCCTTAATCTCTTTCTTAACATCTCATGCAATTATTTTAATAATTGAGCTAAGAGCAAGAAGCAGTGTGAGGAAGTCGTAGGAAGCCAGAGCTGTCCTTAGACGGAGCTGACAGTCAGCGCTGCAGCTGTCTGAAGGTGGTGTGGGAAGCCCAGGAAGGGGCAAGGGCTTTGGGCCAGCTCCCTGCCTGTGAGGGTCACACCTGCCTCGGTCACAAGTAGGGGCTGGGTGGTGGAGATCCTGCTATCTTAAGACCTTTTGTTAAATACACAAAACAATCCTTTCATTCTGCTGCTGTGCACGTGGACAGGTTGGTTGTCAGCTTTAGTCCTGGAAGTCTTGTTTCTTGGTGACTCTTCAGTTCAGAGTGTACTGGGCTGGCTGATTTTAGTTAATATCCCAAATTTACAAAGAAAAAAGAAGTGTGCTTTTTGTTATCCACGTATACACGTATATCAAGCAATTGTGAAATAGTTTCAAGGGAGGAACATGTTCTGTGTATATAAAGTTAGTCCTGCTATGTTGACGCTCTCTTAGGAATCAGATCTTCATTGGCAAATTATTCTTTGGGGGATGTGGATTTTCTTGGGCTTCTTTTATTAAATACCTTATTTTAAATTCTTCTCCTGTTTGTGGCTACTTTATATTTCTCTGTCGGAAAATATATTTGCTGCACCAAGCAGCCAGCAGAGCCCCTTCCCCCTCTCCCGGTCCCTGTGATGGTGACGCAGCATCCTTTGCAGCCTCATTAATGAGTGATTTCATAGTGTTGATGGCATTAACTTTGAATCAAGTATCATATAAATGCCTCTGCTGCCTCCAAGGCATGGGCTGTGGCTAAACTAAATTTAAATCTAAAATGGTGGGTAAATTATCTTAAATTTATTTTTGATCAACTCTGTGACCTCGGGTTAGTTTTCCTGAAGGTTGTAATCTACAGGCCACCAAATCCCAGCACTACTGTGAGGTTTTGTGTGTTGCCAAATTCTGCCGCTAGGGGACAGTGTCATCTACCAATTCACATCTTCAGCGCTAAACGTTGCGAAATTTGCATGAACCGGGTACCAGGTAAGGAAAAAAAGAGTCTGCAGAATGAATTTTATACCCTAGTAAATGCGTAAGGTGAACCCGCTGAATCGTGCACGGGTCAATGAGAAAGGACGCTGTTCACTGTGTTTCTTGGAAGTGAAATAACGGACCAATATAGTCTGTCTCAAAACTTTCGTAGTAACCCAGGCATAGTAAAACCAAGGACATTACCACTGCTGAGTAAACTCTGGCTTTGTGGTCTGGCTCTGCCTTCTCGCTGCCGATCTTGAGGAAGCCACTTCCCTGGTGAAGTCTCACGTCAACTGGGAGAGTTGAACCAAATTAATCTCTGCTCTGATTTTCATTTCTTTGGTAACTAAACTTGTCCAAAAGCAAATTAGCGTAAAAGTCCTTTGATGGAATTTCGTGGAATTCAACCAAGCTTGTGTTTCTGGCTATCCACACGCCCAGGAGCCTGTGGATACTGATTCTCTGTTTCGTTTCTTGGTGGTTTACTGTATTTCTTTATAAACTCACATTGTGTGCCTGCCACCTCAGGGAAAATCGCTTTGGAGCTAGTGCTTGGCTCACATCTAGGGCAACGGGAAAGGCAGTTCAGCCCGCTTTATTCTCAGCTTTGGTTTCTCTAGGAAGAGAAGCTACCTCAGATTTGAAAATTTCAGCCATCCCCATCTGAAAATAAGATGCTTTCTTCTGGGTCGGTGGCTAATGCTAGTGGCACAATAAAATTTTACTCACTTTTAGTACTTAAAAAAAAAAGTCAAGCTTTAGGGAAGATAAGTTCTTGAAATCTGACAGTTTCCAGATAATGTCAGAATATGATTGCAAGAAAAATGACATGAAAGTACATTAACATAAATCTGTAACTGCTCAACTTGATGAAAAATGCCACCATGAATTGTGCCATTATGGAATCAACAGATATGTTTTTTTTTCTATGACATTTTGTGAGAGTGAATAAATTATCTGAGAATGTGTTTGCATCAAAAATACAGAATTTGGTCATGAACACATAAATCATCCCAACATTTTTCAGCAAGATCCTAGAAATGGGGACATTCTGGTTAAGTTTTTCCCTCTGGCTTCCTTCTCTGTGGCAGTTGGTAGCAGAAAGTGACGCACCTTCCACGCGGCTCCTCTCAGCCTCGCTCCCAGGGTCCTCTCTGCAGTCACGGCCTCAGCTTACACTGGGGTCTGCTTTAGAGCCCACTGATATCTTTGCAGCCTGGTGCCCATATGCCAGCTCATGTCCTGAATCAAGTAGGCAGCACTAACTCAGTCATGACGTTAAATTTATAGCACAGAAAGGAGTTCAATTCCCGAAGCAAAAGAACGGTTTAATTTGAATAGAAATTAGAGATGTGTGCCAGAGGAGCCTAAATTTTATCTTTGTCTTAATCATGTCCTATGGCTAGGTTTTTTTTTTTTCTACTTTACTGTTCAAGTTTTTGTTAACTGCTCCCAGTATTTTTGTGAACTTGGGCAAGATGTACACAAACATAGTGATGAATAAACAGACATGTTGATATGTGGGATCAAAAAACCTTCCTCAGCCAAAGCAGTGCGGGTGGGTGTCCACAGCAAACTGTAAACAGTCAGTCTTGTTTCCCCCAGGACTCGTCACTGGGTGCCCACGAAGCACACTGTTATGACCCAGGACAGGTCACATCAAATGAGCGTGGGCTCATCCCTTTATATGGTAAGAGGAGTAAATGATAGTATCTCTTCCTGATCACTTAGTGCTTCTAAGGAACACATGCATCAGCTAGTGGGGACATCTCTGAATCACAGGCTGTGGCCGTCAAAGGCATCAGCAGTTTTGAGGACCACGGAGGCCCCACCCTGGCAGCTTCCCTAAGTTGTGGGGGCTCAGGAGAAGGATGGGAGGAAGAAAGGAGGGAGGCTGTGAGGGTGCAGGGGAGCAGTGGACGAGGGAATGACCATCGTTTCGACGCCTGCAGGACTGATCTCCTCCGAGACAGCTGATGTACATGGCCAGGGAAGCCAGTTCACATCATGTTTCATGAAGAGATAAGAAACACTCAGAAAGGCTGGTGACTTAATGGTCACGCAGCCAGGAAGTGGCAGAGCCCTGGTTAGGATGACTCCCCTGCTCCAGCTGCAGAGCTTGCCTCCCGCTGTGAGTATTTTCCCTTTGTCCCCACAGGGACACTCTCTACCCAGCTTCACCCTGTACACTGTCCAGGGAGATGGAGTTGGGGGGGCACCCGGGCTGTGCTGCCCTCTCATTTCTGGTGGTTTAGACTTTGGGGAGTTCCAGCAGGTCTGAGGGAGGCTGGAGAGAGAGCTCGAGTATGTGCCCATGTGGCTCCAGCCCTGTGAGGTCCCCCAGACTGATGATGTCCCTTGACCGAGGTGGCATGCTCCTCGTGGTTCTGTCCCTTCAGCCCAGTGGGCCTCAGGGTGATGATGGCCCCACCCAGACACGGCCCACACAGACCCCTCGACGAAGGGCTCCTTTGTCACGAGCTTCCTTGAATTATCCAAGTTTGAGTGTGCCATCTGCTTCCTGTTGGGCCCCTAACTGTTTCCCGTTAAAGAAAAGGTGGTATTAGTGATACACTGTGGGACCCAGCACTGGACATGAATGGGGCATTTGTGGTGTTTCAGTTATTGGGAAAAGTAAACCATGGCATTGTCAGCTCTTCCAGTTGGGCAGTCTGAGAAGAGAGGGGCACAGGGAAAATGCTGAGAGAAGCCATAATTGATACTATCCAATTAATTTCTTTGGCTGTCCTCCATTTGTGCTGCCTGTGCTGCTGAAATTGATTATTTGCTTTCAGGCTCATACCTGTATTTTCATCTTCAAATTGAGTTGTTTTGCTGGAAGCTTTAAAATCTGTTTTCAGATTAATTAATCAACATTTTAAAATTAGATTTCTATCTTGTGATTTTTCTGGGGTATGCTTAGAGAAATAACCAAGTTATATATTTAATTCAATCCATATGTTTCAAAACAATTCCTCTCTAAAACCGCACAGCACAGCATATGAGTTTTCACAATAAATTTCTCCATCAATAAGGTAGGGTGACAAAAAAGGCATAACTAAAATCGAATAGTTATTTCCTGATGGGTAATTCAATGGATCACCTTGTTTAAGGTAATCCATGACCACAAAATAAAATGCTAGATGTTCTCATGCTCAGTTTCAGACTTTTTTGTACATGACTTTACCTGTGACCTGCGGGCTTCTGATGTCCATGCGGATGGGTTTCTGCACCTGTAGAAGGCAAGATGGCACCGTTACCTCTTACATTGTCAGTGACTATGACACGTCTGATGTCTTAACACTGTCTATTGTTAGGTTCCCAAGGATAAAGGCGGAAGTGCATGGACTCACAGCTCTTCACAGATGCCACACGTGTGGCAGGCAGTCAGCAAATGTGTACAGACAAGTGCTACCGATAGCAGAGGTGAGGTGGCCTGGGCAGTAGACACACTTGGGGCTGGGAGCCGGTCCTGCCCCTTACTGCTGGGAGAGATATTTAGCACATTGTGAGTGTCAGAGTTTTCATCTTGTAATTGGGGAAATACTTGACTAATTCAGGCCGCTGGATTAGCGTGAAGGTCTGTGGACGCATGGAAGCCATCACACAGATAGATCAGGACTTGGCCTTGCGTGAGAGCCTGGGGCTCTAACCCCACCTCGCAGGACTGTGAGGATGCAGCAAACTCTGAGCTTCTGGGGTTGGTGATCCTCCGGGGCTCAGTCTGCATCTGTGAAGCGGAGGCACCACAAATACTGGTATCTCCTGAGGGTCAGAGGGTGACACAGGACACACCCTGCGAAGTGCCTAGAACATGGGTGGCACTGACCCCACGGAACAGCTGTGTCATTATTAAGATCTCTAAAGATGTTCGTGAACTGTGGGGGGCTGCACGATTGGAGGCTGACGCAGGCATCAGAAAGACTCCAGGTCTTTGAAGGCCATCACACCTGGGTCGAGGTCAGGGCCTTAGTATTGTCCTTTACTGGCCCTAAGCTGAGTGGCCACGGTGGCCGGGGGTGTCGTGGGACTCCTGCTCCCTCTTATCCTTGGAGGAATGCTGAGCCACAGTCTTCATGCCTGGAAAGGACACAGCCCTCCTCCTGCGGGTCAGGCTTGTCAGCTGTCAGGCACTGCTTGGGTCTTGTGGCTGTGGCTTCCTGGTCACACCATCAGCGTCCAGCCCCTGCTGGGTCACCCCGCGGGGACTGTGGTACTGGAGGGTTTCTCCAATGTCCTTGTGGCACTCTCATCTGTGAGTGTCCCCTGTGGTCTGCCCCTCAGAGGGGGTCTCCCCAGCTCCTGCCCCTCTACACTGCCAGCCTTGGAGGCAGGAGAGGGTTCCTGCTGTCCTCGGCGCGTGGACAGGCCTGGCAGCTCCGGGTGGCGCTCCCCGGGGCTTCTTCTCTTTTTCCCTCTGGCTGCCAGACTCTGCTCTGTGTCTTCCTGGACCTCTTGCTTGAGCGTTTCTGGTGTCTCCCCAGCTGCAGGTGTTGATAGAGGATCCAAGCCAGGAATATTTTCTCACCCTGCGCTGGGGCTATCCTCACTTTACATCAAACGTACACGCATCTGGTCTGCTCTGTGCTTGCGGCATCGCTAGATTTCGAGGGAGCAAAGACCAAGAGGGCCCGGAGGCCAAGGGAGGCTCCGACCCACGTGCAGGTGGTCCCAGCACCGGGTCCGGCCGCGGCACCCCTGAGATCAGGAGTCGGATGATTCTTCCACGCGAGGGCGTTCTGTCACTCGGAGGGAGTGTAGAGCATCTCTGCTTTCCACCCACTAGATGCTCATCCCTGGCAACCAAAAATGTCTCCTGACCCTGCCAGGGCTCCGTGCGGGGCACAATCTCCCCATTGACAACCACCGTTGCCAGCTCCATGTCTTACGGCCTGAGAGCTCTGCAGGGCAGAGTTGCCTGACGCCAGCGATCCAGCCTGCTGTATTTTTGTTCCCTCTGCTCACCTCTATCTTCGCCCTTAGGATTACACAAAAGCTGCTAAGCTGGGTCTCTGCCTCCTCCATGGGACTGTGGGGTGCTGACTGGTCCCCACGCTGGGCGCAGCGCTTGGTACGCAGCGCATGCTCAGTAAGTACAGGGATGCAGGGCGCATGCTCAGTAAGTACAAGGATGCAAGGCGCATGCTCAGTAAGTACAGGGATGCAGGGAGCATGCTCAGTAAGTACAAGGATGCATGGTGCATGCTCAAGTACATGAATGAGCAGTGGTTTGGGGCAAGTCACTCGTAATTAACTTAAGGGCCTAGATAAGAACTGTGCTCTGTAAGGATTATTGAAGATCCATTTCACAGATAGTTTAATCTCAATGCAACTCCTCAGGGTGAGGCTGTAATGAAAAAGATAACTTGCTTGCCACAAAAACTTGATTACTCAAAAATTGATTACACCAGTAAAACTCCCTCTTTATCTGAATTGAGGCCAAGCCTTTGTTTAATTTATAAGATAACTCTCCCCTGGCAAACATTTCGCTCGTGCCTGCCATATCCTTTTTCTCGTGTGGCTTCTCTGGACTCAGTGGGTCCATATTGTGGTTAGGTTCGCAAAGCCATCTAGCTAAAAAGAGAAATTTGTTTTTAACAGGAAGCTACAAAGGTAATAAGAATGAATATAAGGTAATGAGAATGGAAGCTTGAATTCCGAATAGCTGTTTTTAAAAAATCAAATGGTGATCATCTTTTCTAATTTTTTTTCTGTTTGTCAAGGCTTACATATATGTAAAAGGGGATTATCAGCGATCTGTAGGGAAGGGAAAGCCTCAAGCTTCTAGCTACACACTCTCTGCTCCTTCACAACCAGGCAGGGCGGTGGCACTGGCAGCCATTGGTCCGTCACCCTGGAGCCCTTATGTTCTCTGAACGTGCTCCATGCTCTCATGGTCAGTGTCATGAATGTCCTCTTCCTTTTCACACAGTCCCTGGTGGGGCTCTCCTACTTATAGATCTCGGGGATAGCAACAATTAGGAATAGAAAAGTGGGAACATTTTGAAGAACAGACTGAAAAAGTGTTCCTTGTGAACAGAAGTTGAGCTGAGGAGAGACCTGGTATCTTTTTCTATTGAACAGCTATCGATTTTTAAAGACGGAGCTCAAATGATTGAAAGTTTGTTCATTTTTTTCTCTTTAATCCCCTAGATGGCCTGCAGGATGTTCATTTTCATCCATTTAACTAGTATCGATTGAAGGTGCCGTGCCTGGTGCTGGGCAGGAGTGGTCCTAGTCCTTACAGAGCATCAGTTGCTGACTGCTCTGGGTTGGGCATGGTGCCCTCATGGCATCACAGTAGTGGTGAGATTTTGCAGGTCAGATGATGAAGGTTCAAAGAGGGAGAGTAACTGGCTGAAGGCGGCTAGTGAAGTTGGAACTGTTGGGAGAAAGTGATGGTGTCCTTCTTGCAAGGTCATTTAAGGATTAATTGCCATTTGTTCAGCCAGTCTGACCTTTGTGAGAGAGTCTCTTCTTGGTTTCTCTTATCCTGCAATAAGTATTTTTCTCAAAGCCTTGTTGCTTGCCATATTCTCTCTCTGCTATTTAGTTATTTATTATTGGTCTGTAGTTCCATGAGACTGGGGAATTTTTTTTTTTTTTTTGTATTTGAATACCTTTCTTTATTGTTTGGGATTCATTGAGGGTTATACTGACTGCATTTGTTAGGTAAAGTCCCTCTTATAATTATGTCCCATCCCCAAGAGGCGTGCCATACACCACGACCCTCCATCCCTCTCCCTCCTCCCCTCCTTCCCCTACCCCATACCATGTATTAGCTCAGATAAGCTGCCTTCATATTGGAACTGAGTTCATTGGATTCTTGCTTCTCCATTCTGGTGATGCTTTACTAAGAAAATGTGTTCTGCCTCCATCCAGGTTAATACAAAAGATGCAAAGTCTCATCTTTTTTTGATGGCTGAATAGTATTCCAAGGTATACACATACAACAGCTTATTAAGCCATTCCTGAGTTGATGGGCAACTGAGTTGTTTGTGCATTTTGGCGATTGTAAATTGAGCTGCGATACACAGTCTAGTGCAAACGTCTTTATGATAAAATGATTTTTTTTCTCCTGGGTAGATGCCCAGTAATGGGATTGTAGGATCAAATGGGAGGTCTAATTTGAGTTCTTTGCGGATTCTCCATACTTTCTTCCAAAAAGGTTGAATTAGTTTGCAGTTCCACTGGCAGCGTAAAAGTGTTCAAGACAAGGGAATTGTTGTTCACTGATATGTCCCCAGAGTTTGTAACTGTGTCTGATTCTTGCAAGCACCAAAGACACATCTCTTGAGCACATGTGTTGGGTAGAGAGTCTTAGCCTGGTGCCCATGTAGAGGGGGAGTGTTCTGTTTTTCACCCTCAATCTCTCCCTCTGTTGCTAGTGGAAATTTGGTGTGTAAATGGAATCATTAGATAAAGTATGTAGCTTCCTTTTTCTTATCCAAATTAACAGAGCCCTCGAATTAAGTAGCTAAACAATGTGAACATGTAAAGCACAAGGAATAAATGGGGATATTCAACAGCATGTTCACGCTTGCTCATGAGTGTGGCCCAGATGAATAAAGAAAGTAACAGTAAAATTTGTTTTTAAAAATTACTATTAAAAAAGCAACAGCCAATTTTGGCATGAGTGCTATAAAGTGGACATTTCCACATAGGACTTCTGGGAAAGTAAATGGAAACAATTTTTTCGAAGGAAAATTTCACTACATGTACTAAAATCCTTGAAAATGTTTTCACTCAATGGTTTAGTAAAATAAATAAACATACTATAAGGGAGTATGCTTCATCTATAAAAGGGATGCTAATGGATGCTTGTTATATTGGGAACTATTTTATAAGCTAGTTTAAACTTATAAATATATAGCTATTATAAAGTATTTTATAAGTGAAAAGAAAGGAAAACCCAGTATACACTAAATAACATGGATACTCCGTGTAACATAGCTGCTTTGAAAACACTGGCATGAAATGCACCAGAATGTTAGGACCAACAATGTTGCAGTCCCATGTGTGATTAATTAGTATTTTTTTTTTTTTTTTTTGTTTTAACATGTTTATTACAACAGATACAATTCACATCTGACTAGCTTTGTTTCCTCTTTACCCTCCCACAACCATGTTCATTGGGCCATTTCCTTATATTTGAGCAATCAATGTACTTTCAGCACACATGCCCAGCAGTATTTTTAAGTCCATTCTTACAGGGTGCAAATGGATTTCAATAATTTATACAAACAAGTGGGT
>CAUYON010194445.1:0-12122 GCA_963573935.1 Arctocebus calabarensis | reverse complement strand
ACTGTTACAGATATCCTTCATGGCATTTCCTTGATCACTATATAAAGACATTAATACTCTACCTTTAATAAGTTTCGCCAGTACCCTGCTAAGATGCACCATAGGTGTGTTCCCACTAATTGCCCTCCCTCTACCCATCCTTCCCCCACCCCTCCCCTCCCTTTCCCCTATCCCTGTATTCCTGTATTTTTTGATCACTTCTAGGAGTCTTATGGTTGAGTCTTTGGGATCCTCTAAGTAAAAGATCATATCGTCAGCAAAGAGTGAGAGTTTGAATTTCTCTGCCCCCACTTGGATGCCCTTTATTTCTTTCTCTTTTGCCTGATTATGTTGGCTAGAACTTCCACAACTGTGTTGAATAGTAGTGGCGATAGGGGAAAACCTTGTTTGGTTCCAGCTCTAAGTGGAAAAGCTTTCAGTTTTATTCTATTCATTATAATATTAGCTGGGGTTTTCCCAAATGTCTTTGATCAGATGAAGAAATGTGTCACCTATGCCTATATTCTTCACAGTTCTAATTAGAAAATGATGTTGAATTTTATCAAATGCTTTTTCTGCATCTATTGAGCAGATCATATGGTGGGTCTTTGTTTTTTGTGTATGTTGATATGGTGAATTAAGTTTATGGACTTGCATACAGCAAAACCAGCCTTGTATCCCTGGGATGAAACTGACTTGATTGTGATAAATGGTTTTTTAAAAATATGTAGCCGTAATCTATTGGCTAGGATTTTATAGAGAATTTTTGCATCAATATTCATCAGTGAAATTAGTCTGAAGTTCTCCTTTCTAGTTGAGCCTTTTCCTGATTTGGTATCAGGGTGATGTTTGCTTTGTAGAACATGTTGGGGAAGATTCTGTCCTTCTCAAATTTTTGGAATAATATTTGCAGTATGGGTATAAGCTCTCTTTTAAAAGTTTGATAGAATGCTGATGTGAAGCCATCTGAACCAAGGCTTTTTTGGGTTGGGAGATTTTTCTCATTGTGATTTTGATTCACATTTATCTAAAGATTGAAGAAGTTGAGCATTTTTACTTGAGTTTGTTGGCTATTAGTATATCTTTATCTGAAAAAATTTCTGTTCATGGCTTTGTCCACTTTCTAATGGGAAAGTTGTTTGGTTGTTAGGTTGTTTCTTGCTGATTTTCTTGCTTTTTGTGGATTCTAGTTCTTATTCTTTTATCAGATGTATAGCATGCAAATATTTTCTCCCTTTCTGTGATAATTTGCTCTTTAGATTGTGTGATTGGCTGCCCAGCAGCTTTTTGATTTTATCAGTTCCCATTTAATTATTTTGTTATTGCTGTAATTGTTTTGGGGGTCTTCTTCATAATTTTTTTGCCTAGACTAGTATCTACATGAGTTTTTCCTACATTTCATTCTAGGATTTTTAGTGTTTCCTGCCTTAGGTTCAAGTCTTTTACCCATCGTGAACTGATTTTTTTTTTTTTTTTGAGTAGTAAGAGGTGTGGATCCTGTTTCAGTCTCTTACATGTGGCTGTCCAATTTTCCTATCACCTTTTATTGAACAGATATTCTTTTTTCCAGTGTATTTTTTTAACTGTTTTGTCAAAAATCATAAGAATATGTGGATGATTTCATCTTTGGCTTTCTATTCTATTTCACAGGTCTGTGCCACAGTTTGTGAGCCAATATCATGATATTTTGGATATTATAGCCTTGTAGTATAGCTTAAAGTCCAGTAAAGTGATGTCTCTTGTTTTGTTCTTATTATATAAAGTTGCATTGGCATTTGGGGGATTTTTCGGGTTCTGTATAGAGAATAGAACTACTTTTTTCTAGATCTCGTAGCAATGGTACTGATATTTTAATGAGAATTTCACTGAAAATCAGTTTGGGTAGTACTGTCTTCTATAGGAAATTGTATGAAGGTAACTCAAAGGACTTAAAGTAAACTTAGAATTTGATCTGGCAGTCCCACTGCTGGGTGTATACCCAAAGGAAAAAAAGTCATTTTATGAAAAGGCCACCTGCATTTTAATGTTTATAATAACACAATTCACAAATGCAAAGACATGAAAACAACCCAAATACCCAACAATACATTAATAGATTAATAAAAATGTGGTATGTGCACTCTATGGAGTACTACTGAGCCATAAAAAATGGTGATTTACTATCTTTTTGGACAACCTAGATAGAAATGGAAACCATTCTTCTAAGTGAAACATCACAAGAATAGAGAAACACATGTATTCAATTCCAAGTTGGAACTAATCAATCAACACTCTAGTGCACAGATGGAAGTAAATCTCAGTGAAAATAAGCTGGGAGGAGAATGAAGAGGAAATAAGTAAATTCACACCTATTGGGTACAGTTCATACTATCTGGGTGAAGGACATACTGAATAACTTTTATTCAATCTGTACAAAACCAAAGTGTGTGAATAATATATATATTGCCTGAAATTTTGAAATTTAAAAAATTAAATTGAAAATTCTAGAAATAAATTTATAAATTTTAAATTGCACACCACTGGCTTGGCACCTGTGGCTCAAGCGTCTAAGACGCCAGCCACATACACACGAGCTGGTGGATTCAAATCCAGCCTGGGCCCACCAAACAACAATGATGGTGCAACAAAAAATAGCTGAGTGTTGTGGCAGGCGCCATGGGAGGTGGAGGCAGGAGAATCACTCGAGCCCAGGAGATGGAGGTTGCTGTGAACTGTGATGCCATGGCACTCTACCCAGGACAACAGCTTGAAGCTCTATCTCAAAAGAAAAAAAAAATTGCACACCACTCTCACTAGCATGATGAAATCTTGAGCATTTTTCTCCTCCTCATCAATGACATGAACTATATCTTTGTCCAGCACATGCATGGTATATACACTACCTGCTCACTGATGAGATCAAATTGGTTATTTCATAGTACATTGGACAGACACTAGAGAAGACATGAGATCAAGCTAGGACTTGGCCTTACTAATGCCCAAGGGTGGTCATAATATGTGAATGTCTACTCAGGTGCAAAATAGTAGAGATTATAATATGACATTTTATGATTTTACTTAATAACAATCCCAAAGCACAGAGAAGTAAAATTGACATATGTGTTATAACTGTTCTATTTTGTTATTGGTTGTTGTTGTCAATTTCTTACTGTACCTAATTTATAAAGTAAACTTTCTCTTTGGTGTGTATATATAGAACAAAACAGAATCTATCAACTTCAATAGTACCTTTAGTTTCAGGCATTTACTAGGGTCTTAGAATGTATTGCCCATGGATAAGGGGAGATATTGTGCAAGTAAATGTCAACATGATATGTTAAAGGAAAAATACTTGCAGTACTAGTATTTAATTGTGGTGCTATGAAACTACAGAATTTGTTAGCATAACACCTACAGATTCTAACTTTCATGAATATAATCTAAAGGGAAGTCTATACATTCTCATATGGCATGTTTAGGAATATATACACCATAATGATTTTCCTCCTTCATTTAAAAAATAATACTTAAGAAAATATGTATATGCTGAAAGTGTTTATTTATTTATTTATTTTTACATATACATGTGTTTATTAGGTTTCCGCTTTTTGCTTTCACAGAATTAAAAAGGCTTAAAATTTAATAACAATAACAGTGTTTAAGATAAGGACTAGAAACAAAAACCTTGAAAAGAATGAAAGAAGATAAATACATTCAGAAAAGAAATCAGATGATTACTGCACCAAAATATTAAGCAATAATAATAATAATGCAATAATAATGCAAAGAAAGTAACATTCACATTGTCAAATAAGAGTATGTCTATTATGGAATGCTTTAACTCTGAGGCTCAGTATGGAGTCATCAGTTAACTTATTTTTTTAATATATATGTAGTTTATTCTATGTTATATTTATTAATAACATAATAAACTTATTTTTTTAATATATATGTAGTTTATTCTTATATTTATTAATAACATATAGATAATATTTCATGATATCCATTTTTTAATATATATGTAGTTTATTCTATGTTATATTTATTAATAACATATAGATAATATTTCATGATATCCATTAGTATTTCAGAAGTTACTATTGGAAATGAAATAAACTCCCATTTGTGAATAATGGCGTATTCATTTTAAACTCTGAAAATAATGGATTGCTTGACATGTCACAAACTGATCATTCAAACAAAATTGTTTAGCCCTCAGGAATTGACAGTTACAATTTAAATTTACTATGTGTTCATAGTTTTATTTGCTATAAGAAGCAAACAAAGTTTAGAATGAAAATGCTAATTGAAATGATGGGAATTCTATGGGTATAGCCCTGCAGAGACAGCAACTCTGAAATTTCTTTAATGAATTTTGTTTACCTATCCTTTTAAAAAAGAAAAACTTCTTACACAGTGTTCCCATACCTTCCACATGCCACAACAGATTTATTCATATTTTTTCTTTTTATTTTGTCTTTAATGGTATATTAAATGACTCCAAAATAATATCTACATAATAAATAAAACATAGCCTACAGATAACCTGCCTTGAACAATTTAGCAAGTTAACCATCAACTCTCATATACTAGTTATTCATTACATCACTAATTGCACTTTAAAATTTCTCATTTTGTTGAATTTTATTTAAAATATAATAGATCAAGGTGACAATTTTGAAAGGTCACAGTCCAATCCAAAAGAGATACATTTCAAATAAAAGCAATATAAAACTGGACACACCATTATACATGTATTTCCCCCTGCCAATGGAACTAAATATAACTTAGGAACTAGTTGTGGCATAAGCAACAGGAACACCTCCAATGTCTCATATTTCACATTTTCCTAGGATCAACCCTTCTCTTTGAATTATTTGCAAATGAAAAACAAAAGAGAAAAACCCAGTAAGTCATATAATTGTTTATTTAGATATACAGCACCTATACCTCCTCTTTTCAAATTCATTTTTATTGTATCCCACAGAAAAACCATATCAGTTATTAGTGTAATTTGAGAACCCTGCTTTGTGACTATTCATGATTTTTATGTATTTAAATAATATTTTCAATGTTTCAGCTTTTTATTTTTAAATATTACTTATTCAAATGGCATTTAGAATAAGAAAAAGTGTTTAATCTTCCAATATGCTCAAATACTAATCATTCTAAATAAATGCCAAAATTGGTAACCATTTTCTCAGAGTTTGTTAGAATCCCCCCCCAAAGAGCTAACCTCTTCTAAAGGATAACAGAAAAGTTTGGATATGCTAAAAATGAAGGCAATAGTTGTTACTTTTCTGAAATCTGAAGATATAGAATGAAAAGACAACTTGTCAAAATATTAGGTAAAGTAATAGTAAGTTCTAGCTAGTTCAGACTCCAATTATGTCTTTCCTGAGGCAGCAGTGGGTATTACTTCAATACATTATAAGGTGAGTGCTGAAAATTACCAGAAAAAAAGAAAGAAAGAAAGAAGTAGCATCATGATAAATATAAAACAAAATGTGGGGAATGTATAAGTTTCAGTTTTGGAATAATATAAAAAGTGATATTCATATATTTGTATGCATAATGTTAGCTGTATTGAGAACAGTAAAGGAAATGACACTACACTAAATAAGCAAATTGCTTATCCTTGGAAGATAATAGCAATTGTTAAAAAAAATGGCAAATCAGCATAAGATATTTTAACATACACATAGAAAATTAATGTTTTTCTCATAATTTTTGTCTTCATTTACATGTATGAGTTTCACCATAAAACACATAAGGTACTATATAGAATAACGGGAAACTAAAATGAATAGTGAAGAGTTGAATGGAAGGCTATTACATAGGAGTATCTTGAATTATAAGTAAAGGGGTAAGGGAAAAAAATAAAGAAATTGAAAACAAAAAACAGCTTTGTTAAAAAAATCATTTTATAAATTTCCACAAATTGCAAAGGGAAATGATTACCATTTTGATTAAAACAAGAAAAATGTAGAGAACAAAAAGAATCCTTACAAAAGAATTCTGTTTTGCAAGTTGAGGAAAAAATATGAAATAGGACTAAAGAATTAGACTTCTTATTCTAGAATAGAATGAATTAAATATTTTTTGCATATAATTGTTACTAACAACTAGAAATTTAGTAATGAAGTGAAAAACTAATACTACATATAAAAAAGAGTGAGGATAGGCTTGGCACTCACAGCTCAGTAAGTCAGGCACCAGCCACCAAGGTTGGTGGATTGGAGCTGGGCCTGATAAACAACAATGACAACTGCAACCAAAAAATAGGTGGGTGTTGTGGAGGTCCCTGTAGTCCTAGTTACTTGTGAGACTGAGGCAAGAGAATTCCTTAAGCCCAAGAATTAGAAGTTGCTGTGAGCTGTGATGCCACCGCACTCTACCGAGGGCAACACAGTGAGATTATGTCTCAAAATAAATAAATAAATAAATAAATAAATAAATAAATAAATAAAGCCCTAGAGTGATGTATTTGCCATCTCCTAGCAAACTGTTTAAAAATATGTCATTGTAAGGGGGAAAAAAAGTATTTTGTGGTTACCACTAAAAAAATTCTCATCAAGATTCCCAAATTCCTCAAAGAGTTTAAATATGAGAATTTGATACTCCATTACAGTGTCTGCAGACTCTAATTTTCAGTGTGGCAATCTATTTTCTACATGTTCATTTATCATGTCAGGTATATGAGAGCTTTTTAAAAACAGTCGGATTTAATCAACAATCAAATTGTGATTTTAATGCAAAGCAATTCATGATCCATTCTTTTGTTAAATCAGTAAATGTACTCAAGTAAAAAACAATTCTTAAGTCAATTGATTGAAATACCAGTAACACAGGGCCGTCTATTTACTTCATATAAACTGGGTATTTAATGTCATAATGTTGTTGAATGTCAGCAAACATTTAATATAACTTGAAATATGTCATAATATTGAAGATAGTGAACATATGAGGCAGTATCATATGGGAATAAGTATTTTCACTGATGGATGAAGAAAAAATAGTATAAAAGATTTTTTTTTCAGATCAGTTTTAGGTTCACAGTAAATTTGAAAAACAGAAATGTAGATAACCCATTTACTCCTCCTACCACATATGCATAGCATCCTGGGTTATTAACACTCCCCATAACAGTGTACATTATTACAGGTAATAAACCTACACTAACACTTCAATATCATCAATGTCCATAGTTCAAATTATGGTTCACTCTAGGTGATGCACATTCTATGAGTTTGGACAAATACATAAGGACGTGTATCCACCATTTAGTTATCATATAGAGTATTTTTACTGCTCTAAATTTCCTCTGTTTTCTATTCATTCATCCACCCTCTATCCTTGGCAACCTCTAATCTTTTTACTGTCTTCAAAATGTTATGTAGTTGAAATCACACAGTATGTATTCTTTTCAGATTGGCTTCTTTTGTTTAATGATATGCATTTAAGTTTCCTCCATATTTCTTCATGACTTTAGAGCTCATATTTTCAGCATAGAAAAATACTTCATTGTCTGGATGTGCCGGTGTATATTTTAATTCACCTCCTAAAGGACTATTTTTTTTTTCCTTTTCTTATCTTATTGCATTTGCTACTACTTCCAGTATTATGTGGAAAATCAATGAAGAGAGGAGACACCTTATCTTGTTACTGATCTTATCAGGAAAACATTGCATGTTTCTCTCTATTAAATAAGAAGTTTCCTGTAGCTGTGAGTTTTTTAAAATATCATTTTATTTTATTTTTGTAGTTTTCTTGTGGATACTTTTACCTTTTTCTAGTTTAGTGAGAGTTTTTATTACGAATGGGTATTGAATTTTGTGACATGCTTTTCCTGCATCTACTCACACTGACTTTTCACAATTTCACACCTGTTTGATCTTTCTGTTTTTCCTTTTCATTTCTTTTGCTTGGGATTTTTAGATGTTAAGTTTGCAAGTATATATTTTTATAATTTATGGAAAGATCTGACCTATTATCACTCCAAATATGTATGCTGCTTCTTTTTCCCTAAGTTCTTCCAGAACTCAATTATACATACGCTCCATAATTTTATACAGGGCGGCAATTTAAATTTAAGTTGCACAGAAACTTTATGACCTTGCTATATTTATATCTAATACTATATATACTCTGTTATAGTGTTATAAACCTATATTTTTTTCACTATGAGTGGTAGTTTGGAATATGTTTTATATTTTTTCAGCTTCAAAAGTAACTGATTTTTTTCCCTACGTTTTAAGCCTACTGTTTGAATTATTGTGTTCTAATACTATATTTCTTTCTTCTAGTTTTTAATTTTTTTCTTTTTTATAATTTCCACATGTCTCGTAAGCTGGCTCACTTGTTACTATATGTGTTACATTTTGCATGAGGCATTATATCATACTTATATTACTATCTCTGGCTGATATATTTAATAATTTAGCAACTCTTGACCTGCTTATGTTGATTTTTTCTAACTTGACTAAATTCCTCATTTTCTTGTTTTTCTATGTTTTATAATCTATAACTCCATGCCATATGATCAATGTAAAAAATAAGAAAAAAAATTTTCTTCTAAATGAATGGTAAAATGTTCCTTTTCCTTCTTTATTCTCTATTAGATTTGCCTTCCTCACACATTTTCATCAGGAATAGGAGAAGGCTTGATACATTCTAAAGCTAGTTAATTTAAATAACTTTGTGTCATAAGCTATGATTTGTAGTTGACCTATTGGTACTCATATTTGAATCTGAAATCTTAAAATCGTAACTATACTTTGAAGTTAAAGTAATTTTTGATTCATTTTCTCCTTTGTCATGTGTCTTTTATTTCTTGACATCTTCAGGATTCATTATTTATTTTCATTTTCAGCAATTTATTTATGCAGTGCTTAAATTGCAATTTTTTTTTTTTTGAAACAGAATCTCTCTCAGTTTCCTTGGGTAGAGTGAGTGGCATCATCATAGCTCCAACAAACTGATCCTCTTGGGCTCAAGTGATTCTATTGCCTCAGCTTCCCAAGTAGTTGGGACTATAGGCACTACTACACACACAATGTCCACTTGTTTTCTATTTTTAGTAGAGATGGGGGTCTCACTCTTGCTCAGGCTGGTATCAAACTCATGAGCTCAAGTGATACACCCACATTGGCCTCCCAGAGTGTTATGATTACAGGCATATGACACCACCCCGCTATTTTTTTCTTTTCTAATTTTCCAAAGCACAGATTTTAGTGAGCCTTGGAAGTCAACTTATTTATGTCTTTCACAAATTTTAGAAAAAAGTACTGGACTTTGTATTTCAAATACAAAAATATTTGTATTTGTATTCCCTCTGCCTCATTCTCTTTTTCTTCCCAGAAAAAATCTATATCCATATTAGAATATTTGATATTGTCTTTCAGGCTATAGATGCTCTTATCAGGTATTTCTCTCTGTGTCTCTTTCTCTTCATGCTATAACTCAGGTAATTTATGTTGACCTCTCTTCAAGTTCACTGTTCAATTATTTTACTGTGTCTAGTTTCTGCCCATACATGAATTTATTATTTGATTATCACATTTTTAGTATTAATATTTAAACTTTGCATTTTCTATACTTTGTATTTCTCCAATGAAGTTGCCCCGTGTTCTTTCAGATTGCCCATATTTTCCACTAGAACTCATAATATTCATTTTTGCATATTATATTTATACAGTTGACTCTTGAACAACACGTATCTGAACTATAGGAGTCCACCTCTGCCATCAATGAGACAGGGAGACCAACCTATGTTCCTCCTCACCCTACTGAGTGTCAAGGTGATAAAGACCTTTCTTTCACCACCACCTAATTAATCATAAATATATTTTATCTTCCTTATGATTTCTTAATAATATTTTATCTTCTCTAGAAACGATCTTTATCCTTCTGTAAAAACATAGTAGAACATAAAATGTATGTTAATTGACTATTATCACTAAGGCTTCTGGTCAACAGTAGGCTATTACTAGTCAAGTTTTGGGGCAAGCAAAAGTTATACTCAGATTTTCTACATGCGGGGTGTCAGCACTCTAACTCTCATATTGTCTAAGAGTAAACTGTATATTCATATGTATGTATATTATTTTCATATTTTTCATATATACTTATTAAAGACCTTGTTTCCTATTTACAATCCTCTATACAATGATCCTTCTATAGATGTACTATTATTGATTGATATATTTTGTTGATCTAGGTCACATTTTTGTTTGTTTCCCTCATATGTTTTTTACATTTCCAAAATTGTGTAGAAAAAAAAAAGATAATATTTGCTGCCAGAAAAAGTACACTCACTTCATTTATGATTGCTGGGATAGGATTCTGAGTCAGTCTTCTTGTCATGACGCTAAATGTAGTAGACTTACTGGAAGTTGGATATAGGAAGTTTCCTTAGAATTAGTTCTCCACTAGCTCCAAATATTTTAAGGAGGGTTAAGACTTTCTGTTCAACTGGATAGTTTGTCAAAACTGTTTTGCAGTTATAGACTTACTGTTAGGTTTTTAAATCACCTCATAACTTAGAGCCCAACAGCCAGGTTTTCGGGTCACTTGGATGTTTTCTTTGCTCTACATCCCCATCGTCACACCCAAGTTTTTCAACACCCAGACACAGACTATGGTTGGTCACTGTTTTGTACTCAGTGTTGGCCCCAATTGGAGAGATAAAATTAAAATAAAAAACTTTTAGAAGAAAAATGTGAAGAGGAATATAACATAAAGTCTTTGAGACTTGGATAGACAAAATTTCCTAGATATGATGTAAACATCAAAAGATATTATTAATCAAATGCCATCAAAATAACCAACCTCTGTTCATTGGAAATTTATTTAAAATAATTAAATGTAAAGTTGAAACTTTGGGAAATTTTTATGTGTACCAATGAGTAAAGTTGTATAGATTATTTCAATATGTATCATTGTGAGTAAAGCTGTATTGGTCATATCCATCTGTATCATTGTGAAATATACATGTAAAACATTTAAGGACTTGCCCCAAAACATTGGGGAACTGTAGCAGTCAAAGATAGGCAAAAATAACCTAATGGGAAACTGGCAAAATATTTGAAATATTATTACACAAAAAGATAAATGAATGAAAATTTATCACATAGAGGCTACTGAACATAATTAGCCATAGAAAAATGTAAATTAAAATATGAGCTACATTTTTGATTGTTGAAAATAAATTGACAATGCTAACTTTTGACTAAGCTATGGAACAACTAGAATCCTCAGATATTGCCAGTGGAAATATAAAATGTAAAACCACTTTGGGAAACAATCTGACAGCTTTTTACATAGTTAAATACAAACAAATGATAGGACTAAGATATTCCTATCGTAAGAATTTACCCAATGAAATTAGAACATTTATATACACAAAGATCTGAATATGAATGTTCCTAGTATCTTTATTCATACTTACCCTAAAACTGTAAAGAGCCATAATTTTAAATAACTAAGAGGATTAAAAATTATAATAGATGTATAAAATGGAATAAACCCCCAAAATAAAAATGGATGAGACAATGGGCAACCTTGCCTGGTTCCTGATCTGAATTTAAGTTGTATTTGCTTTTCTGCAAAAGGAACAATAATAGAATAAGGATCATAACCTGTAAGTTGGTGAATTCCATTTCTACCCTTAGCAACCAATTCACAAATTTTATCTAAGTATTGTTGTAATTTTTGTGTAGTTCTGTTAGAAAGGAACAACCATTCTAAAAGACTATCTACTTGATAAATAACTAAATAATATTTGCTGCCAGAAAAAGTACACTCACTTCATTTATGATTGCTGGATTCTGAGTCAGTCTTCTTGTAGTGACGCTAAATGTAGTAGACTTGCTGGAAGTTGGATATAGGAAGTTGGGGAGTGACTAGTGGCTATAATTATTAACTGAATCAGAAATCTGACATCCACCCTATCTAATCCTTTTGATGCAAACTCCTTTTCAATTAGTTTCTGGAGTGAGTGAATGAGGACTTTTTCAGTCCAGAGGTCCTTCTAGAATTTTGAAAAGATTAGACAAAGCATAGGTTGGTATACCTAAAATAGGATGTAACCAATTAATATGACCTAATAGCTTTTGAAAGTCATTTAAAGTAGACAGGGAATCCAATCAGAGTTGAACATGTTG
>CAUYON010194443.1:0-12513 GCA_963573935.1 Arctocebus calabarensis | reverse complement strand
TTTTTTTTTTTTTTTGAGACAGAGCCTCAAGCTGTTACCCTGGGTAGAGTGCTGTGGCATCACAGCTCACAGCAATCTCCAATTCCTGGGCTCAAGTGAGTCTCTTGCCTCCGCCTCCCAAGTAACTGGGACTACAGGCGCCTGCCACAATGCCCGGCCATTTTTTTTTTTTTTTTTTTTTGGTTGCAGCCGTCATTGTTGTTTGGCGGGCCTGGGCTGGATTCGAACTCGCCAGCTCAGGTGTACGTGGCTGGCGCCTTAGCCCATTGAGCCACAGGCGGCGAGCCTTATTTACCTTTCTTAAGCCAAAGGTTGTTGGAGCCTGTAAAGAGGTGGATGGGAATGAGGCCTTGGATTCTTTGCAAATCATGGCTCAGAGGCCTGCTAGAAGGGCTATTCAACTATGCTCAATCCAGCTTCTGAAAATCGTTGTGTGAAGAGGGAGGGGAGGGCTGGGGAGTGGGCTGGAAAGTAGCTTGGAAGATGCTTGAGCATTAGATGTGTCTGCAACTCTTAATGGGGCAGTTTGGTTTAGCACTTTGTGAGAGTTTGGGGACTTGCTGGCTCCTAAAAGCCAAAACGGAGTTGTATCACTACACTTGAGATGGGAGACTGTACGCGTAGTCAGTAGACCTCCTCCAGGAGCTTCAGCAGATGTCTGGGTCTGTTTCCCAGGGAGTAAGCACCACCTGGCCTTGATCATTGTTTCACTGCCATCATTTAGAGCACTCTAAAAACCAGACTTGAGCTGCACGTGGGACAACTAAGGAATCCACTAAGGTGTCCTCAAGTCAGACAAAAGACCTTCATTCAGAAGAGAGAAAAGTCATATCCAGCAAAATAGAAGTACTGAAGGGACTTACCCTTACCATCCACACACTCTCCTGGCTGGACTTCCAACTGCCAGCACTGGCATTTCCTTGCCCGAGGGCTTTTTCAGGCTACCAGAGCTCACCTACCTCAGGCTGGGGTGTAGGTGCTAGGAGCAGCCCTCAACTAGTGACTTAGGAAGGAACTTGATATGTAAACCTCATTCCCTCACACCCTCAGGGGATGTGTTTGACTCTGAGATGTGTATTTCACACTGGCCTCCAAAGTTCTCCAGTGGGATGAAGGGCCACTTAACCACGAGGCTGACTTGTTTGATAATAAATATTTATTGCCTTTCTTCCCTTCTTTGACTCACTTCCCAGCTCTGGTACAAGTGTTTCCTCTACTTGCACTCCAAGACTAGTCTCAGGGCTCCTTCTTAGAAAACATAAACTAAGACCCGTACTGTGTCAGTATTGAATAAAGCAAATGGGACATGCCAGTCTGTGCTTCAGCACTTAACTCCCAGAATACTTCTAGCTGTGCCTAAAGCATTTTTCTCTTTAGTGAATTTGAGTAAGAAATTATAATCTATAGATAGAGACTGATGCCATGTGTTTTCCACCAACAACTCAGCCAAATCCTCCTACAATGAAGCTCTCAGGGAACAAGTCCTACCACAAGCTGAGAGCTTCCAATCAGCTTTCATAGCAGTTGACTCTAAGTTCTTAAGGTTTTCCTGTTAAGCATGAGTGAACTGTCAAGAACCATAGAAAATTGCAAATATGATAGATGGAGACTGATTTAATAGCAAAAAACTGCTGAGAGCAATATGAGACCCTTCAGGAAGAAGAAAATTTCAAAATCTATTACGAATATCCTCAGGGGGACAAAATATATCTATAAAGCAAGAACAGTGCGCCATAAGAAAAGGATATCTGAAGAACAAAAAAGAACCCTAGAAAAGTAAAAGGGTTGCAGGAAGACAAGGCCCAATGGAGAGAAATAGCACTCAAACACCATGTTTATTACAGGAAGGGTTTTATTTCAGCCAGCTGAGCTTACTGCAAAGAATAATTTGAAATGGCCAGACTCCCTGACTGGCTTGGTCTTTCTGGCTCGCTCTCTCTCTTTTTTTTTTTTTGCAGTTTTTGGCCAGGGCTGGGTTTGAACCTGCTACCTCCAGCATATGGGGCCAGTGCCCTACTCCTTTGAGCCACAGTTGGTGCCCTTGGTCTTTCTCTTTTTCTCTCCAGTCAAAAAGGTCCAACCCTGCGGCACCTGTGGCTAAGTGAGTAGGGCACCGACCCCATATACTGAGGGTGGTGGGTTCAAACCCAGCCCGGCCAAACTGCAACAAAAAAATAGCAGGGCACCTGTGGTCCCAGTTATTCCAGAGGCTGAGGCAAGAGAATTGCCTGAGCCCAAGAACTGGGGGGGGTGTGGGGAGTGCCCACGGCATTCTACCGAGGGTGACAAAGTGAGGCTCTGTCTCTAAAAAAAGAAAAAAAAAAAAGGTCCAACCCACAGGTACCTTTCTCATTGGTCAGTTTGAATCAAGCAGGAAATGCTGTGCCAGCCCCCACAAAACTACAGGATTTCACAGAAGGGGAAATTTCCAGGTCCCAGAAAGATAAGTCTACAAATTCCAAAGAGCTGAGTCACCATGGAGAGGACTCTGCAGGGAAAAACTGTTCTCTTGGACCTCACCCTTCTTGGTATCCTCTGTCAAAATCTCTATACATGGCAGGAAGATAAATTTGAGGAATTCTCCAAGGAGAAAAAGACCAAGATGGAAAAAAGGGGCTTGAAACACATAGTGAGAGGGGTCTTATATCGTGCCAATGGAGTCTGTCAGGAGCTGGAAAGATAGCAACCTTTTTAAATCTGAATAAATCAAAACAGTCAGTTGCACAGGCCAAGAATAGAGGCAGAGGCACTGGTAAGGCAGTTCTTGCAAGTAGTGTGGAGAAACAATGCAAAGCGAAGTAAAGACAGTGGCACTTAGACATAAATGAAGAGAAAAGTCGGGAGATTAAATAGTAAAACAGACTAAACTCGAGACTGAGCAGCTCCGTGCGTGTGCCTTCTTCTGTGTCTGATGTAAAAGAATAGATGAATACGGTTTCTCCAAGGATCCTAAAAACGGCTCGGACTCCATTAAGCAACATGAGGAACGGATGGGGATGAATGGGTGGGAGTTAGTGTGTATAGGAGGCAGAGTGCAGATAACGAGCTCAGGTTCAATTAATATTTTGAGACCTTACAGGTGCCAGATACGAGGGATAAAGCCCTTGGTGTATTTTCACAAGAGAAATGCCCTTGCCCTCATACTTGCAACTAGGTGCCTGGGAAGCAACAGAGGAAAATGAATACCTTTTCAGGGGTTTGTAGTGAAAGGGCCTAGACAACCCCTGGCCTAGACGTGGTGGGGGCAGTGAAGGCTGCAGGTTATTTGGTTACAGGAATCATGAATGTACGCTTAGGCTTAACGGGTCTTCAAGGTCTGCCCCGCGGAGGGCAGTGCCAAATTCCCGGATGCTGGTCTCAGGGTCAGCAGAGAAAATTGGAGCCTCCCAAAGCCAGCGGCGCAAAGCGGTCGTGATACGCATGTGCATACCCAGCCCAGGCTTCAGCAGCAGCGGCGGGAAGTTGGTTTTCTGAGTCGCCCCTGAGCAGCTTGAAGACGGATTGGAAACGGAGGACCAATAAACAAACGCCTCATTGGTTTAGCGAGCGCATGCTCCCAATTCTTCAGCTTCCCATTGGGCTTTTCAAGCAGAGCAGGGGCGTGGCTGCTGGGTTTCCGCCCAACACCTTGGCCCAGTCTCGGGGTTCAGGGTTGAGGGAGCGGGACGGAAGTGCGCGGGTCCCGCCCCTTCCCCTGCTGGTCCTGGTTCGAGTCGCGGCTGCCGCCTCCGCTGCGCGCTCTCCGGCTCGCCGGAGTCCCCGTGCCGTCCCTCGGTCCCCGGCCACGCGGAGCCGGGATGCACTGCTCCTGCTGCGGGCTCTCATCATGGACACCAAACGGGTGGAGATTCCCGGCAGCGTCCTGGACGATCTCTGCAGGTACCCGCAGCCCCGAGCCCCTGCCGCCGCCTCCCGCTCCTGCGGGCTCCTCCCGGGCGCGCGTCCAGGTCCCGGCTCCCCGCTCGCCCCTTCTCGCCGCCGCCTCTGTTCTCACGGCCCCCCGCCCCTCCCGGCTTGGCACCCGGAATTTCTAATTTTGTTCAGTTCTCCAACTATTTTGCTCTCCCGCGGGCGACGCTTCGGCAGGGCCTGGGTCTCCAGCGCGCCGCCGCCGCCGCCGCCTCGCATTGTTTTTCTGCTCCGTGACTTTGGCACCTCGGCCTCCCTGTCGCGTCCCTGAGCCTGGAGGACGACCGGGGTGTTAGCTTAAGTCTCGGGATCCCGGGCGTCCGGACCTCCGCAAGGAGCAGGTTTCAAACAGCCTGTCCCCTGCATACTCGTACGCGTCCACGGCCTTCTCTGTGAATACTGTGAAGAATTACTTTTGTTCGTTCCTGGACTTTGTCTTTGGGAGGGAGAGGAAAAGTCTAGAGCTGCGGCCGGCCTCCCTCCCGGCCTCCCTCCCGGCCTCCCTCCCGGCCTCCCTCCCTGCCTCCCTCCTTTTTTCTCTCGCTGCTTTTCCTTTCATCCGCTTTAAAGGAAATTCTCAACCGCGGGGTTTTAACTCGAGGTGTATTTTCACAGGAGAAATGTCCTGCATCCTTCCCTCCTGATAGCTCTGAGTTTAGACAGCCCCCTATACGTAAAATGCACTTAAAACACCGACTTCTTTTCTGGAGGTAAAATTTGTGGCGCGGCGATACCCAGAGTTGTCGCCCAGTGTACGTGGGCTGTGAAATAATTAGATTACAAGTGAGTGAAAGCTGAAAAGTAACACCTTTTCACTTCTGCGTTTATGTTTAAACGTCATGCTGTTTGCAGCCGTGTCGTATGCACGCTTTTTTTTTTTTTTTTTTTTAAACGGGAAGGAAAGAATATGGTGCAGGTTCTGCGTGCCAGGCATTGCATGCTCCCTCCCATCGTTTTATGTAATCCTCAAAACAGCCCTATTTGCTAGGTGCAGTTACTGTATTTCCGTTTTCACCTGAGCAGATAAATTTAGAGACTCTGTAATTTACACAAAGTCACAGTCGTGGTAATTCACAGCATTAAGACGTGAAACCAGGGCCTTTTTTTGTTTGTTTTGTTTTTGTTTTTACTGTGCCCGTGTTCATCTTCCTACACCAGGAGGAAGTTATAGGAAGTAAAGCCCACCCTTTTAAACCTCACAAAAAGTACGTGTGGAGAAAATACTGATTTTGCAGTTAATAAGAATTAATGTCATTATGCATCTTTGGTGATGGTAGAATTATAGTTTTTGAAATATGATAGGTTCAAATGAACCACTTTAAAGTTATAAAGTGTTTATATTTTTTTCCCTTTCTCGTCTTTTTGAGATGGGGTCGCACTCTGTGTCCCTGGCTGGAGTGCAGTGGCTTCATCGTAGCTCAATGCAGCCTCAAACTCCTGGACTCATGAGATTCCTCCCTGCTTCAGTCCCCTGAGTAGGTGTAGCTGGGACTTAGGTGCCCACTGCCTCACCAGGCAGGTCTGGCTCTTGTTTAGCCTGCTTTCAGAAAGGCACTGATTTTCTGTGGTTCCAAATTTGGTAAACAAAACAATTAATATGTGTATGTCTGTGTAGATAAAGGACTAAAAGAAAATGAACCAAAAGTGAGATATGGGATTGTGATACTCATTTTCATCTTGTTTGTAAGACTTTCTTTCTTTCTTTTTTTTTTTTTTTTTAGAGACAGAGTCTCACTTTATTGCCCTCAGTGCCATGGTGTCACAGCTCACAGCAACCTCCAACTCCTGGGCTTAGGCGATTCTCTTGTCTGAGCCTCCCGAGTAGCTGGGACCACAGACGCCTGCCACAATGTCTGGCTATTTTTTTGCTGCAGTTTGGCTGGGGCTGGGTTCAAACCCTCCACCCCCCAGCTTATGGGGCCAGTGCTCTACCAGCTGAGCCACAGGTGCCGCCCCTGTTTCTAAGACTTTTTAAAAGGGCGTGCATTTTATAGTTAGTATTTGGAAAGGTGAGCGATAATTATGTATAGGTTAATAGTTAATTTAGGAAAAGGTGAGGCTATCTTACACATTTTACAGGCACCTGAACTAGTCTTCAGGTGGGGTTAATTTGTGTATTATTTAGGATGATGTGATTTAAAGAAGCCTATAAGCCATTGTGATTTTATGTGTGGAACTTGTTCACAAAATAATTATGTTGCATTTTTGTAAGTGATATGTTAAATTTCTGTTAAGTGTTAAGTAATGATACTTATTTGGTTTTCCAGTGAATTCCTTTAAGCTATTATACAAATCTTGTGGAATATAGTAACTCTTCCTTTACTTTCTTTTCTCTTTTTACAGTTACCATTTGGCTGTGTGATAAGGAAGTGATGTATTAAAAAACCAGGGCTAGCTACAATAATGAAACAAAATAGCCATTTTGAGTGGGGGAGGGGTAGAGAGTCTCACTGTTGCTTGAGGCTACAGTGCCAAGTGGTCAGCCTCACCAACGGGAACTCCTTCCTCAGCCTTCTGAGTAGCTGAGACTACAGGCACTGGCCACAATACTCAGCTAATTTTTCTATTTTTAGAAAAGAGACACACCCGTTTGTTGGGGTTGTAGGGGTGTCTTGCTGAGGCTATTTCTCAAACCCTTGAGCTCAAGCAGTCTTCCTACGTCAGCCTTCCAGAGTGCCTAACCCTGTACCCAGCTAAATAGACATTTATTAAAACTTCAGGTTTTAAAAGTAGTGCCATTTTCAAATTAATATTCCTAATATCCTTGTTGATTAAAGATATTTTTAATGTTAGTAATTTAAGCTTTTGATCATGTGTTTAAAAAATGATTTTATGTTTAGAGTTTCTACCAAAAATAAGTTGAAAGAAGTTAATTTTTCTGGACTTTTGTCCTCTGAAGTACCTCTTGATTTATGAAGACAGACTCTTGTTTTTGCTTCCTTGTTTTCCCCATTTCTATTACTTATTGTTGATGTATGTGGGAGGTTTTCTTTTCTTTTTCTTTCTTTCTTTTTTATTATTATTATTTTTTGAGGCAGAGTCTCACTATGTTGCCCTTGGCAGAGTGCTGTGACATCACAGCTCACAACAACCTCAAATTCTTGGGCTTAAGCGATCCTCTTGCCTCAGCCTCCCAAATAGCTGGGACTACAGGCACCCACCACAACACTTGGCTATTTTTTGTTGTTGTTGTCATTGTTGTTTAACAGGCCAAGAGCCAGAGTTTTAGCTGCTGAGCCAGAGTTTTTCTTTTTCTTTTTTTTTTTATTAGTTACATATTTCTGTTGATCTTGCCTATTTCAGTCATTGCCATATATTAGTAGATTTTGGAGAATATAAAACTTGAAGTTGATCTTGATGTGAAACATTAGAGCAAGAGATTTAAATTTTCAAAATATGATTTTGTAGCCATTAGACTGCCTATAACCTTAGACTGCTAAGATGCTTTTTATGTTACATTTCATTTACTGACACTGTGTAGGCATTAGAAATTCCTAAGGCAATTACGCAGCAGTAAACTGTAGGGAAATATTTGTGTGTTGAAAAAATATATACAATATAGTGAGTGTATATATTGTACACTCACTACAATGAGTCACTTGGTGCCTTTTATTAAGACAAATTTTTAAATGTGTATGGGTGTATATGCTGCCCACACAGAAAAAGTCAGAAAGTACATGTGTACTCCAAACCATGATACTGGTTACTTTCTGAATCGCGTGGAATGAGAGGAGAGGAAGGGAAAATTCTTGACTTAAAGTGTTCTAGAGGACAAAAATTGTTTTATAATTTAAAAATGTATGTATAACAAAAGTGAATCAGCATTTTATGGTGCTGTTTACCTTTGTATCAGGATTTTGGACATTAAAAATCTAATACATGCTAAGTGACAAAGGACTGGGTTTAAAAAAAAATTCAGTGTAGAGTCTTTAAGTACTATTTACACTAGTTTGTTGAAGTGGAAAGCATGTCTTTTAAGTAAAAACTGGAAATTGCAGTTTGGTGGGTTGTTCCTCCTTCAAAGAAATGCTTGGAATTTTTAAAAAAGTCCTCTTCAGAAGTGGATAAAAGGAGAAACGCTTTTTTTTTTTTTTTTTTTAGGAGAAACACATTTTCTGGCAACTAATATTGCTGCCATTGGGTGATACTGTAGTTTAATGAACTAATTTGTGCTTGTCTTCCCCTATCCGTTTTACCAAAACATATCTGTACTGATTGCAGTCCTTGTGCAAAGGTTCTCTTGGTAGGAATATTAAAAAGATAAGATTTTGTGTGAAGTTTTTTCCCATAACAAGTTGTGGAAGGCATTTCATTCTAGCTACTACTATTTACGTTTATGTGTATGTGTTTATAAATTCATATAGACACATGCACTTGAAAATTTTTAAAACAGATTAAAAGCATTCACAGATTGAAAGCATTAAATATGCTTCATTTTCTTTTTTCTTTTCTTTTCTTTTTTTTTTTGAGACAGAGCCTCAAGCTGTCACTTTGGATAGAGTGCTGTGACATTATGGCTCACAGCAACCTCCAATTCTTGGGCTCAAGCGAGTCTCCCGCCTCTGCCTCCCAAGTAACTGGGACTACAGGCGCCCGCCACAATACCCAGCCATTTTTTGGTTGCAGCCACCATTGTTGTTTGGCAGACCCGGGCTGGATTCGAACTCGCCAGCTCAGGTGTACGTGGCTGGCGCCTTAGCCCATTGAGCCACAGGCGCTGAGCCCATATGCTTCATTTTCAAGTATCACATTTCCTTTTTCTTAAAGAAGTCTACTTTTAACTATTTTCTAAAAGCATTTAGCATAATGTTTTATTATTTTATTTTTACATATACATGTGTTTATTAGGTTTCCACTTTTTGCCTTCACAGAATTAAAAAGCCTTAATATTTAATAACAATAACAGTGTTTAAGATAAGGAATAGAAACAAAAATACTTTTTTTTTTTTTTTTTGAGACAGAGCCTCAAGCTGTCACCCTGGATAGAGTGCCGTGGCATCACAGCTCAGAGCAACCTCCAATTCCTGGGTTCAAGCGAGTCTCTTGCCTCCGCCTCCCAACTAGCTGGGACCAGAGGCACCCACCACAACGCCCGGCCATTTTTTGGTTGCAGCCGTCATTGTTGTTCTGCAGGTCTGGCCTGGATTTGAACCCACCAGCTCAGGTGTACGTGGCTGGTGCCTTAGCCCATTGAGCCACAGGCACCTAGCCAGAAACAAAAATACTTTTAATTATTAAAAAGATGTAATTGTGTGTATGCTTTAAAAAAAATCAGAGTATAGAGGGCCGCCTGTGGCTCATCGAGTAGGGTGCTGGCCCCATATACCGAAGGTGGTGGGTTCAAACCTGGCCTCAGGCGTTGTGGTGGGCGCCTGTAGTCCCAGCTACTCAGGAGGCTGAGGCAAGAGAATTGCCTAAGCCCAGGAGTTGGAGGTTGCTGTGAGCTATGTGACGCCAAGGCACTGTACCCAGGGCGATAAAGTGAGACACTGTCTCTACAAAAAAAAAAAGAGTACAGACGGATTTATAAAGCACCAGTCTCTTACTTTACCCCTTTGTGTTCCTATTCTGCTTTCTGGAGGCATTGACATTTACTAGTTTTGAGTTCTTCTTGTGGGTAGTTCCATATTAATATTTTTACTTTTATTCTATTTTATTTTGGAGACAGAACCTCAAGCTGTCACCCTGGGTAGAGTGCTGTGGTGTCACAGCTCACAGCAACCTCCAACTCCTGGGCCCAGGCGAGTCTCCTGCCTCCGCCTCCCAAGTAGCTGGAACTACAGGTGCCTGCCCCCAACGCCCAGCTGTGTTTTTTTTTTTTTTGGTTGCAGCCGTCATTGTTTAGTGGGCCCAGGGTGGATTCAAACCCTCCAGCTCAGGTGTATGTGGCTGGCGCCTGAGCCGTTTGAGCCACAGGCGCCGAGCCTCAATGTTAATATTTTTTAAATGTAACTGTGCCAATTTCTTGTTTTATTAACTTTAGATACTAATAATTAAGGATATAGTTTACTTTTGGTAGTTGTTAGGTGAGCGCTTAGTTTACCACGTTCACTTTTGGCCTCATCCTACTTCCAATATATTTATATCATTATTTTAAATCATTTCATTATTTTACTTTTATAACTTTAATGTATTGTACTGAAAATTATATTTCTGTGTTATGAATTTGTAGATAGTATTTCTTGAGTTTCTATTTGATAAGTGAGGTAATCAGTGCCCCAAATTTCATTTCTTTCTTATTCAGTCCTTCAGCTTCTATCCAGATGAACTTTTAAACACTTTTCTTTTCTGAGACAGTCTCATTTTGTGGCTCAGACTAGAGTGGAGTTGCATCATCATAGCTCACTGTAATCTCAAACTCCTGGGTTTAGGCGATCCTCTTGCCTCAGCTAAGGGAGTAACTGGGACTACAGGCATCTTCTGCAATACCCAGGTAGTTTTTCTGTTTTTAGTAGAGACGGGGTCTGGTTCTTGCTCAGGCAGGTCTGGAACTCCTGAGCTCCAGGGGTCTTCCCGTCTTGGCCTCCCAGAGTGTTAGGATAACAGGCATGAGCCAAGGCCCTTTCCTGAGATAAACTTTTAAAAGCATTAAGATTGATAATATTTACATTCCATTTTATAACATTATGAAGTCTGTTAAAATGCAGAACAATAGCAATAGCGTTTGTTACATAGTGTAACTAGGTACATGGTTTTCACAGTAGGTGCAAGTCTACACTGTGTAGTATCCTTTTGTAAGTATCTTTTTTTTTTTTTTTGAGACAGAGTTTTATTATGTTACCCTCTGCAGAGTGCTCTTGTGTCAGAGCTTGCAGCAACCTCAAACTCTTGGGCTTAAGTGATTCTCTTGCCTTAGCTTCCCAAGTAGTTGGGACCACAGGTGCCTGCCACAACGCCCAGCTATCTTTTGGTTCAAGTTCTTATTGTTGTTTGGCGGGCCTGGGCTGGATTCCAACCTGCTAGCTCTGGTGTATGTGGCTGGCCTCCTAGCCGCTGAGCTACAGGTGCCATGCCAAGAAGGGTACACTTTCATCACTATTCCCAGATACCTTTCAGCTATTCTCTAATTTTTTTTATTTTTAATTGACTTTCTTTTTCTTTTCTTTTCTTTCTTTTTTTTTTTTTTGAGACAGTCTCATTTTTTCACCCTCTGTGGAGTGCTGTTCTGTCTTAGCTCACAGCAACTTCAAAAACTCTTGGACTCAAGTAATTCTCTTGTCTCAGGCTCCCAAGTAGCTGGGACTACAGGCGCCTGCCACAATGCCCGGCTATTTTTAGAGGCGAGGTCTCACTCTGGCTCAGGCTGTTGGTCTCAAGCCTGTGAACTCAGGCATTCCACCTGCCTAGGTCTCCCAGAGTGCTGGGATTACAGGTGTGAGCCTCTGCACCCTGCCTTGAATTAGCTTTTTGTTCTAACTTTGGTATTTTTGCTTCACATTTATTTGGGCTATGATCCTTTTGTACATGTGCCCCTCCTCACAACCTGCCCAAAGTTTCTAGCTGGCTTTTCCCCTCTGCTGCTTTATCTCATCTTCCCTCATGCTATCAATCACACTGCATTCGATAGCATTCTTTATTCCCTTGGGACTGCCTTCTTGCAGACCTCCGTCTCATAGTCCAGTTTGCATTGGTGGTTCCACAGACTTGCCTGGGAACTGGCACACTCAAATTCACTTTCACAGTTCGTCTGGGTTTTGCCTTTTCTTTCTTGACTCTCATGTTTTATTCTTTCTTAGTTTTCATTCTTGTTTTGCTGGTGCAAATTTTAAGGTAATTTCTTTTGAGGGAGTTGTTCGGATAAACTTTCTGAGCCCTTACGTGATTAAAGTGTCTGTTTCTCTTTTTACACTTATCTTCTCACATGTTCCAGAGTCCGCTTCGAGGAGCAAGCATCTAGAATATTGTTTTTCAAACTCTTTTACCTCACGGCACACTTCATCCTGTGTCCTCAGGACACTTAAATTGTGTTGGTCAAAAAAAAGAATGTATTTGCTGTGCTTTGAAATGCTTTTGAAAATAATTTAAATAATGATCCTTAAAAATTTTCATGGCACACCTCAGATCCTTTCCCATCACACTGATCAAAAGTCACTGTTTTAGAAGATGCTATAATGCTCACCTTCTGTGGCTTTTTGTTGAGTTTATTATAGTAATGATAACTTTATTTTCTTTTTCTTTCCTTTTTTTTTGAGACAGAGCCTCAAGTTGTCACCCTGGATAGAGTGCTGTGACATCACAGCTCACAGCAACCTCCAATTCCTGGGCTCAAGCTAGTCTCCTGCCTCCGCCTCCCAAGTAGCTGGGACTACAGGCGCTCGTCACAACGCCTGGCCATTTTTTTTTTTTTTTTTTGGTTGCAGCTGTCATTGTTGTTTGGCGGGCCTGGGCTGGATTCGAACCTGCCAGCTCAGGTGTACATGGCTGGCACCTTATCCCATTGAGCCACAGGCGCCGAGCCAGTTCTTTTTTTTTTGAGACAGAGACTTATTATGTCACCCTTGGTAGAGTGCTGTGGTGTCAGCTCACAGCAACCTCAAACTCTTGGGCTCAAGCGATCCTCTTGCCTCAGTTTTTCTATTTCTATTTTTAGTAGAGACGGGATCT